>JAJQOW010001018.1:0-68114 GCA_037975125.1 Latrodectus hesperus | reverse complement strand
AAGGATTATAATGATTTGCAGTCCTTTTTCAACTATAAATAACATTTAAATTGTCCTTGTTTGCAAAGATCCGTGTAACAAACAAATATAATTAATTTCTAAAATTATTAGTTCATATACTTCATAATATGTGTTTATATAAGTCAATCACAATTCATAAGTTCCCATTAAAAAATTCTCTTTCTAAATGTTTGGCAAGCTTGGAGAGCTTTCGATTAAAAAAAAATTATTCTTAAACACACACACTAACCCTTCTTGATATACAAAATATCTAAGAGTTCCTGGTTCAATAAAATCCATTTGCAACAGTTTGATTTCACCAAAAAGTTGCTGATGAGGTCCCTTTCCCTCATACTCTCTCTCCATAAAGACAAGTTGACAGTCGAACGGTTAATACTTCGGCCTTCGTTTCAACGATTCGTGGGTTAGAATCCCGCTTGGGACATGGATGTTTGTAATGGTTCAAAGTAAACTGTAGGTTTCAATCTTATTAGCCCACATGTACAAAAGTGACCATTGAGAGACAAGCTAACTTATATACAAATCTAACTTCTCGCCTTAGAACGTCATTATATTACCAATATAAAGTCACTCCAAAAACTAAAGTGGTCTCAGTACATAGTAAAAATTATCGATTCCATGTTATTTCGCCTGTTACAGGCAGGGACAATCTTGAGATTGTAGAGATGTGCATGAAGGCAGTCGTGCATTGTTGTCAGACGGAACGCAGCAACAGCTCTGTGCCTAGGGTAGTCCGGAAGATTACAGATAGCTGTGCTCCAGGCTTTATTTTTTATACTTTTTTCTAAGTTGGAAGCATGTGAGTTGTTAAAAACATATATTCCTCAAATATAAATAATATTCCCAACAAATTTCATCATGCATAGAAAATTTTTAGGTAAGAAATTTTTGTAAAAAGTGGTAAATGTCATAAACTTTTTCTTTAATTTTACTTAATGGTCTGATTTTAAGTTTGCCCTGCCAACAATTGGTTATCATTCTTTATTTTGGTTGCTAGATTGGAGGCTCAATTCCCACTTTTTACTTGGTTGTTTATACTGGATCAGAATCTATTTTAAGCTTTAGGTTCTGGTATATGCAAAATGTATCCGTAGAACAGCAAACAAAATTAACCTTGTTGCAAGTCATTTAAGTCGATCTGCAACTTCTAAGTGCTGTATCAATATCAGCACTAATAGAATAATTGAAACACACAAATTGGATTTACTCTGATTTATTTTAATCATCCTGAAATATTCAAATTATTCTACCCTCCAAGCTACCAGTGATCTGAAATCTAAGCAGAAGTATTTTAGGAACGTTATGTTTCATAATAAAAGAAAATCTTCAAAAAATATCTATCTGCTTATTTTGTAAGCAAAGTTTTGCAACAAATGAATTTTTTCTTAATTTCCACATTTCATGAGCAAGCAACCCCTTTCTTTGTGTATGCTTTCTCAGTTCATTTAATTTCTCAAATATATATACCAGCTGCATCACGTACCCTATTTTTTTAACAAAACCGTTAGATATCTCTTTCGTCTCTAATCACTGAAGAATGAAATCCTCTTATTTTTAAAGTGTTTTTATTTCTTTGGCTAGGTTCAACCCCCTCAGAGTCTACTTACTGTATTTCATTACGCTTTCATACTTTGCTTCCACATCCACAGAACTGTCCTCAATAATAGAAGTTACCTTTATTGCTCTTATTGTATTCACCATACTAGCATATATGGCTCATAGTACATACTGTATGCTTTAAGTTCAGTTCAGACCACAAAGAATCTCCTGAATCAAAATGCGATAAAAGACGAGATCTTCTTGTTTGTGTATTGTTTTGTAATTTGTTTTTTAGAGTTTAACCATACATTCATTATTCTACTTGAAAGCTCTGGCTCCATCAATTTTACCTTGCCATTTTGTTCTAGCACAAGCTACTTTTTCTATTAAATTTATAGCAGGATAAAGCAAGTCTTACAAGAGTGATTGTATCTTTCATTGATTGTAAGCTAAGTAATTCATCTGTTATAGCGACATTTCCGTTAATTTATGAAGGTGCTTTCTTGAGAGCTGTATCTTTATTTGTGCTTTCATCCAGAACCAAAGGAAATTAAGTTACTGCTAGTCATCCCTTTTTGTTCAGCAAGTTCATACTAATAAAGTCAATGATTGATATCTCTTGACAGTGTAATGTTTTCCTTCTTACATCAGGTTATAATACATTTGCACACTCTTTTATACTCTACTTAATAAATTCACCATCAACGAATTGTTCAGCAAGATTGTGTAAGCCATCATTAAACTTGATTTTACTCTTTAAATATTTATATTGCTTCATGATTCAGTGAAAACATTCCTTTGTTCATTATATTAACAAAAAATATATTTATTCATTCTTCCTAAAACACCACATTCATCCCTCATTTTATGTTTTTTTAGAAATTTATGTCACCAAAATTGAAAGCTTTTTTATTTACCTTTTGAAAAAAAAATGTAAAGATACAACTAATCAAAGGAACGCTAATACGTATTTTACGGATTACCGATTTAATTCACCAAAAATATGTATATATATATTACGATTTTTTTGTTTTTCGTTCTGCACGTGTGCTGTCAGCTTATTAGATAGGTCAACTTGGTATATACTTTTGTTTTTATTCGTCACAAGGATTCCTTTCTCTCATACATGTAAACAGGACGGTTCTACTGGAAAATAGAAACGAGTGGTTCGTCTCGGACAGGAAGGAAATCTTGGTTCAAAGTAGATTTTTCTGTTTGTGTCTGAGTGGGGTTAAAAAAAAGTGCATCCAACACAGGATATGTGAGACACTAATTGGTGAACTGTGTATGATAATAAAAACAAAATGCTGTTTTAACTTATAGATAAAAAAAGTGAATGCGTTTGAATGGTTGAATAAGATATCAGAGTATAAAATATAGGATGTTAATAATAAGATATCGGAGAATATTATACGAGACAGTGCTTTTGTTAAAATTCTCTTATGCATTAATACCACACTGATCAGATTTGAGTTCAGACACAGTGAAAAGAACTTTCTACATAATCTGCTACCTTACATTGATTGTTATAATGACGATTTTTTTGATATAATAGTGTGGGTGGCTCTTGGTTATATTTCCACAGACTTTAATATTTCAAGTGCATTAATTATCCACTCTTTTATCAAAAATTTTGTCATTTTCCACCTTATTATTTTGATATTTATTGGTATCCGAATAGTTAGCACACTTGCCTTGGGTTCAACAGTTCGTGAGTTCGAATCCGATTTTGGGCTCGGATGCTTGCAGTGGTTCGCAATTTTCTTTAAACCGTAAGTCAAGGTCTAATTAGGCCTCGTGTGCAAAAAATGACCATAAAGCTTCAAACAAATTGAATTTTGACTGAAATCAGAGTTCCACTGGACGTACTACAATGTCCAAGTAAACCAACAATTTTTATTTCTATAACTTAGCCACTCTTTGGAATAATCAACCTTGGATACATCGAAACACTGATAGGAAATGACTAGTATGGAAAACTTGAGTTGTAAATTTGCTTTAGCTTTTGTCAAGTTTAGATGCTATATAGGCAATCATTCGCGAACAAACATGTACGGATATCACGTGATGCTCCGGCATTTTAGCGACATTTATTACTAGTCATTGAGGAGACACTCATAACAGACTTGTTGTTGTTGCTTATGACACTTGGCAAGCCAAGCTCGCTATGCCTTTGGCAGTGCGAATTAAGTCAAGAGAGCGTCTTTTCATGACAGACTTTACTGACTTCATCGTCTTGCGGAATACCGTGTTCCACTTTATACATAATTAGGTGCTTAGTTGTAGTTAAAAAGAATGTATTTCCATTAGAATTTATCAGATGATTAGGATTTGGAAATATTATCGTTCTGACATTAATAAAATTAATTTTTTCCGTTTAATTCAAATTAATAATTTGTGCTAATATTTTAATTCTACGTGGACTCACCTTTGTTGAAGCTAAGAAATTCTGCAGCTTCAAATGCATATACATCAATAGGTTTTGTAGTTTTAGATTGGTATCAATGAGAAATTTTTTATTTTTATATAAATGCAAATGTTTAAAAATATTATTTCCTAATCATGATTGTAATAATTATTTTATACATTTGGATTTTAAATGATTCTATTGTTAATTAACTTTTTATCATTTTAGGTTTATTTCAAACCAACTCTTGCAGCTAAATTTACTGGAGCTTCAAATTTAATGGATCTGTTGACATCGATCGTATTGTAGTGGACAGTTTTAATAATTTGTTATTTGGATAGCTGATTTTAAAATTTTATTTACTTTTAAAGATATACGCTATTATTACAGATATATATGCATACATAAATATATACTTAGTTTCAGTTAAAAAGAATGAATTCCTATTAGAATTAATCAAATAATTAGGGTTCGGAAATATTATCGTTCTAGCTTATATATATATATATATATATATATATATATATATATATATATATATATATATATATATATATATATATATATATATATATATATTCAGCTATTTACCCAATTATATTATGTTATTTAATGGTTAGGTATGTTTTGATTAAATTAAAATGATAAAGTAATTAGTTTTAAAGTTACAGATTTTTTTGCTTTATTGTTATCTTGTTTAAAAAAGATTTATAGGGAGTTGTGTAAAATTATCTTAATTCTAAATTATTTTACTTAATTTTTAACTATAATATTAATTATGTTAACTGCAATTTTAATTGTTAATATTTAATATTTGTGATTTAATTATCTATATTTTATTTCAATTTCTAAAATATCTTAAGAGCTGAATATAATGTCAGAGGGTGATAAATCCCAACTAAAAAGAAATTGTACTTTTATAATTTTTAGTAAAATTTCCTTTAGTGTGGTGTCTTTATTTCTCGCACATAACACGAATATTTCTATTAAATATGAGTTCAGTACATTTTTCCATAGCATACATTTGAGTGGAAAAGTTTATTGTTTAGAATCAAAAAAGGAAGATATATATAGATATAAATTAAACTAAATGAAAATATTTCATTAGATAAAAAAATATTTATTTTTCACTAATAAAAAAGGAAAAAATTAAATATACTATATCATAGTTAGTATCATAAATTCATAGCGTATATAAAAGTAATTACACTCCCAAGTAGTTTGATGGCATTAAACTTTATATTTAGATTTTTTTTTAAAAATCGATAACATCGCTTATTGATAATGTAGTTCTTCAGTGGGGAAACAATATTTTCTGTAGTAATCTCCTCACTGATGTGGGAAAGACTACCTGCTCAGGGGTTGACCTCGTTGTTTTTACTTGTTCAATGGCCAAAAATATGTGGATGTTAATATACTGTAACTTAAGCCTGGAGTTCTTGTGCTCATTTATAAATATACCTATAAATTATGACATTCATTAAAAATTTGATTTTTATTTATTTATTTTTGTTTAAAAATATTACCATAATTTAAATTGATTTTATTTCGGATTACATATGTAGCACCGACTGATATAGCAAGTAACTTAATAAAGATTCTATTATGCTTGAAATGTTAAATAGATTATATTAAATTAACTGAATCATCCTTAGCGATTTATTTCTAACTATTTACTGACCATCGAAATAGAAAATTAATCATAAAGGAATACTTAGTTATATCAAAATTGTTGATAAAATTTTAAAACCACTAAAGTTTCACACATGAATCTTAAAATATGAACATATGGTTAATGAGTTATATACAAAGTAATCAGTGTTGCGTATATTTTAAGTGCCGTAACTGAGCACAGCTCTAAGGTGTGGTGTCACGCTCTCAAGTATATTAATATATGTATCCTTGCTTAAAATATTGTGCAGATAAATTTACACAATGTAAATGAATATAATGTAATTTTAAGAACATGAGTAATTTAATAATCAGGTTATATAAGTTCAAAGGTTCGAGTCAAGTCTTTTTGACATGAAAATTAATCCTTGTGTTTTCAAAGTAACCGTTAAATGATTAGTCAAATTAAATGCAATTTCAACATTTACTGACGAATAGTTTCAAATCATTAATAGACAGAGGTAAATTCGGATTAATTAAATAGTTTTTATTTAACGTAAATCATGTGCAAAAAATAGATACAAATTATTGCAAAGATGGCTAATTCGACCATGAATTACTCCTTAATTAGGTTAGCCATAAATCTGAATTGAATCCGGGAATAGAGATATAAGTCGAATCTGTAACCATTTGCCTACTACTGTTTAGTTAATGAAAAAATTAATTTACTGCAATCTAATATTAAAAAATTTCCAGTAAAATGTTTTTTAGCAGCAATAAAAAGTGAGAAGAATCGAAATCTGGTATTTCATAATTACTAGCTTAATATTTTAGTTAAAAATAATGGGTTAGATCTACACACTGAAGGAATGTCTAATAGTAGGCTGTTTCTTTATATCGATCCTATTTAAATGAAAGTTAAGATAATTAGCCACTCTTTCATACGATTAAAATATATATTTGTGTTATTTTTTATTACTTTGGTAATTTTGTTCTCGGTTTAACACATTGAGATTTAACGTAATTTTTCTTATGATATGTACAAATGCATGTTATTTCCTTCAAATGACGGAAAAAAAATAATTTTCAAAAAATGTCAATGATTATTTACATCGTTAATTTTTAGGATCTTGCGTATTTAAACTTTATTACGATCCAGAAATGCAAGGAAGAATTAAAATGCACGTTTATATGTGGCATAAAGGAAATAATGAACTTTTGAAATGTGTTAACACTTATTTCGTATATTCTTCATTTTTCTAATAACAAGGGTGGGCACTTGGGTAATCAACCTGTGAACCAAGTCACGGAGGCGAGAAGCATTACCCGGGTCATACATCATCAAGAAAGGACAGTGAAACAACATCTATGCCCGAATTCGGAACGCTAACCACTCAGCCTTTGGTCGACATATATTCTTCCTTGATATATTTCATTTCCTTGAATGGTTTTAAGATTGGTTATTTGGCTTACTTTTCCTCCCACCGATAAACAAAGTCAACTGATTTAAATTTCCCTCTCTAAATATACCACTTTTACAGGGGTTGATTTTCTAAGAATATTAATAGGATTAAGGTCATCTAATACAAAGGTTCTAGGGCTGCATATTTAAAAAATGTGAGTATAATATTATTATATACGTATCGAAAGCCATTTACTGTTGATCTTATTACGCATCATATAATTTTGAAATGTCTATACCAATGGATAGACAGATACGTAACTAATCTATGAGTGATGTCATGCACGTGAAAAATACAGCTTATGCATACAGATGAGGTTAACATTACAGGTTTTGGGGTATCTATTTTTCTAAATGAGACTTTGAAATTCCTTGATTTTAAATCACGATCATGCACCACCTTCATCGAGAGGAGAAAATTCGTTTATAGATACTAAAGAAATATCTTGCAGATAATTTTTAATATTATATATACGTACTAATTTGTAACACTGCAAATTCTAAATTGTATAATTTTTCAACGCTAAAATCTCTCTTAACAATCCCAGTGATAAATCAGTATTTTACTTTCATCAGTGACGGTGTAAGTTATATAATTTATTAAACTAATTCTATATTAGAAAACGGGGAAACAATTATAATATTATGGAAATAGAATGGTATTGTTTAATAAGGCTTCCACATCGTTAGTTTTTATTCAGCATCAAAAATCAATCATTTAATTAGATAATTTATTCTTAATTGTAGTATATATCCAATTCATAGAATTCTCGCTTTTTTTCGATATATCAGCCGTGGGTTAATTTATTCTTAGCTTTAGATAGTAGCAATAGTTCTGATTCCACTTTAAATCTTAGGTTTCAATCTGAATATAGCCATCTTGTGCAAAAATAATTGTTTAATGACAAACTTTCCTCTCGTCTTGAAATGCTGAGTGAAAAAGAATCCCATAGTGGCAGTAATCTAATAACTTAAAAATGTTTGATGAACAACACCTCTTGATTAATAAACAAATCGTATTGTTTGCGTATTTCTGAAGACAGAAACCATTAAATATGAATCGTTTAAAGCTACTATCAAGTGATGAGGTCAATGTCTGAGCAGACACTCCTTTCTCTAAAATGTAAGAGTATGTTTAAGCCATTTCATTACGAAGGATCTTCGGCGGGGTCAAATAGAAATGTAACTACCTTCCAGTCTCAATAACGACGCCTTTCCTTCCCAGATAATCTGCTTCAATTAATTATAGTAATATAAAAGGAAAAGATAAAATTATTTGAAACATGTTACTGTATGCAAATTTTCTAATTAAAAGCTTTCATTTGGGTGAACATTAAAATACAGCTTAACTACAATGCTGCAGTGCTTTCTATTTTAATTGCTAATTATCGCAGGCTTAGATATAAAATAGCTTCCTGGTCTTCGGTTTAAGAATTCGTGCGTCTGAATGTCTAGTCGGACATTGATATAGTGTTTCGAGTTCATATTTAAACAAGATTTATATCTAGTTACATAGCTGCCAACTCTACTAATTTATCGGGAAATTCCTGATTTTTCACCATTTCTCCCGATTTACCTATAAAGTAAAACTTACTGATTTTCGGCAATTTCAAAGTGGATTCCGAGCCACTACAAACGTCCATACTTAAGGTGGGGAATCGGACTGTTGAACTGAAAGCAAGAGCACTAGCAATTGAAGGATACAGAAAATTGTAATAAATATTAAATCGTTAGATTTGTATCGCTATTTGACAACTTTTGTATTGGCTGTGTGTATTTGAACGAAATAATTTTCCGTTTGTCTAATTTTCCCAACTGAAAATTCGACAAGCACTTTAAAATTTTAAATAATAACGAGGACAACTGAACGGACTCTTTCTTTTTTTTATACTAGTGTAACATTTCTGCGGCCATGATGTGTAATGCCGGTCGCCATTATTGAACACAAAGGATCTTTTAGTCTCCCAATCAAGTTTATATTAGTCTACTCAAAGGTCCGTCATTTTTATTGATAGCAAATATGAAAAGTACAATAGGCCGTGATACATCTGGCGTGGCAAATAAGTTTGGTGATCTTCAAAGCTTCAAATACCCCCTTGGATACGGAGGTTTACAGCGGTTCGGAATCCATTTAAATCCCAGTCTGATTAACCCTCGTGTGTATAAATTGAGAGACGATCACTCAATAGTCTGGTGTAACCCATGACAAAAATTTATCATTAACGCATTCAAATAAAATAATCATTTTAACATTTTTCAATGCATCTTTTTCATTAATAGTAACAAAAGGAAAAATATTTTTATATTACATTTCAGCTGAATCAATAATGAGTTGGGGGGGAAAAAAACTGAAATGTGTAAAAGTCCATATTTTGGCGACAAAATAGATGTTCTCGTGAAACATTTATTCACAGTCAATTAAAAGGTATGAAAATAGTTACACATTAATGCTTTTTAAAAAGCATAAATTAATATATCTGCATCGAGTATGTCCCAATAGTTCTAATTCCTATCTATTCATATTTGTAATCAACTTTCTTTTTTTTTCTTTCTGCTAATTTGAGCATAGTTGTATAAAATTAGAAGAGAAGGAATAAAAAAATAAGTAAATTCACTTTGTATATAATGCGTAATCACCCCATCTGCTGATTCAAAAATCGATAAAAGTTGCTATGACAGATTTACGTTTGCCTAAAGAACCCATAATACAGTGATTCTCAACTTTTTTTTGTCGTGTCACACTTTTAACGATTTCAAAATAATTCGGTACATAAAGGAAAAGACAAATTTAAAAGTTGTTACACTTTAAAGCAGTGAGTAAAGTAGTTTATTAAAATTACTTTTTGCATGTGTGTAAAATGAAATAAAGTAATATGTACTACAAACTATTATGAGTACAAACTAATGATTATGAAAAAAATTATTACTTTATTCATGATCAAAAAAACTATTATAGTAGGGTCCCTGCACATGTTAACATCGAGGGAAATGAACAGGCAGACTCCCTCGCCTAGGAATATCTATCCCCCTCCCACCACTACCACTTGCTTCGATGCAAACGGCGTCGCAAGGCATCAGCTCTGCGGGGGATTGTGGAAAAAATGGTGCCTACCGGAGTTTAATCCTGACCGTGGTATCACCTCACCTCACCTCTACCCTGCGAGCTGGGCACATAAGGGGTATGAAAACCATGCTCGATGGATCTAGAACCTACGCAGAATGCAGACACTAGTACAAGAGTTCCGCTGGATCTCTTCAACATCGATCCCAACTGCTGCCATGACGCCATGTATACGGAAAAAGCTGAAGATGCGGCCAGGGCTGTGCTCTTTGCCTTTGGTCCCATGTATGACTTGTCTTCTTTTTCACCTTTTCTTTTTTTCTTCTTGCACTTGTCACACGACAACAATTATAGTAAAACTATAAACATTTCTTAAATTTAGCGGCACAGTGATTGAGCATCACTATTCTACTGCAATTATATACAATAACGACGATAAGCATTTTACTACAACCATTTCATGTAAATATTTTTTAAAAAGATATATTAGCTGAATTAAAATAACAATTTTTTTCTCGCACCTAATACAGCCTCCATGGCGCAATCCGATAAACGATATAGAGTAGTCATTTGCAAATAAAGTTTTTTTCTTTTCAGATACTTTTAATCTTAAATTAGGGAAATGTTTTCATTTAAAGATGCTATGTGTGTGTGCATGAAAGTTCGATGTATGTCAAGATTTAATGTGGAAAGAAACGATCGAAAAATTGGTGACATTTATTTGACAGCGTTGAAATAAAGAACATTAATAACATTTTTGATTTGCAGCTTTTAAAACTTCAGCTGTATTTGGTATTACAGAGGTAAGTATCCCTGTGCTTGTCACGTTTAAGAAAGATGATCGATTACCCAACGGTAACACATGAAAATAAATCACTAGTTTTGCTTTTCGAATAAAAAGTATATGTATTTAATAACTTATTACTATCATGTACAATTTAGAAGATAAAAAAAATTACAATGAAACATTGATATAAATCTTCATTAAAGATAGAATTCACTGAATTTATAAAATGCTGGTTTTCGTGCACCTAATACAACTTCCATGACAATATCGTTTAACGGGTTTGGCTGTTAAACGAAAGGTTGGTAGTTCGAGTCCACTGGGGGTATGTTGACATGTCAATTCATTTTGAGGTAAAGTTATAGAATGTAAATGTAAAATTTATCTTTGAGAAAAATGATTAGCTTTTTGTGAAAGATAATATATGACATTCAAGTAAGTTTTCAGATTTAAAGTAGTATGTTTGGAAAAGTCATATACACTAAAAAGTGTCTAAGTTACAATAATTTCTTTTTCGTGTTCTTAGTAATCAGTATTCGTTTTCTACAGATTCACAAGGAACTTTTAGTAATGATTTGAAAATAAAGTATTACATTTAAATCTCATTAAAAATGTACATTTTTTAATGGTGCTGAAGTCTCTTCATTTATATGTACGTGAGGAGTCGATACATGTTAAGATTTAATGCGGAAAGAGGTGATCCAAAACCCATAAATAGCAAATGTGTAAAAAATAATTATGTTTAATTTCCAAGCCTTCAACAGTTCTTTGTAAAACAATGGTAAGTACTAGTCTGTCAATTGGAAGACCGGGTACTTCAACGTATTTTTTGTCGTGGGGCACTTAACTATTTCGAAATTTGGCTACAAAGAAAAAAATTATATTAAATGTTTATAAGCTACTGTAATTTGTTAATGATAATTTAAATATTATAAAATGTATTATAAGAAGCAGGTTTTATTACTGTATTCATAATTAAAAAAAACGTTGTAATTTTTAATATATACATTTCTAAAATTGGACAGCACACAAAAGTATCGTGTCACAGTGGTTGAGAATCAGTGCCTTAATAGCTTGTTGGAGTGATATTGTCTGAATCTAACTTGCTTTTAGGACACAAGATCAGTACTCTTGTGAAACAAGTTAGTCTAAAAATATCAACCTTTCCATAATCTTCGACAAGTCAATGAAATAGGTCAATAGTTTTTAATACTATCTGCATGTTTATTCCTTTTCAACATATTGATTATATATAAAAGAAATAAATAAGTTATTCATTTGAGCATCATATCCTAGATGTTTAAAAGACTCTAGAAGTATGTTATCCGGACCCGGACTTCTTTTTTAAACTATAAGAAGCTACTGATTTCTTAAAAACAAAATCTCTATTAAAAAATCTTTCGTCGAGTTCCCATTGCCCTATGATCCCAATTGCTGAATCAGTTTTTTTGTTCTCCTGAATTCACCACTCAAACGCTGATTAAGAGCATAAAATGTCACACACATAAAAAAAGATAAAAATCCTTATTATAGGTCAAAGACTTACGCTTAAAAAAGTTGCTACTTTGGAGAAGGAAATCGCCATGTTTAGTTTATATTTTTTAAAACCTTATCACTATCTCTACGGTATTCATTGTTGTTTATAAAATTATTAAAGTTACGTTTTGCTAAATTTATTTCCTTACAAAGACAGTTTCTTTCTCCAATTTCTGACATCTAGTATTTTTTTTAAATTTTTAATTTAATAACGACTTTGGAGCTATTCTTTTTTTAACACCCTTGTTCATATAATTCCAAAAATATTTTATATTTGTATTGTTTACCTCTAGTTATCCAACGTTAAGCCATCGGAAAATTCGTTGCACAAAAAATATATGACATGGAGACATTCAAATTTGTTTCTCTATAATTTACAAGATTATTAAAATAAATCTACGAATTATATCCTGGAAAGCTTTTCAACTGACTCTTTTTTTTAATTGCAGCTATTTCTGAAATAGTCTTGTTTAGTGTTTTCTCCCAAAAAAGGATTGAAGTAAGATGTTGTCGAGATCCAGGATCATAAACTATTTATCTGCTCCCTTCATCTGTAATTTTGCATAAAGTTAAAATAAAATATCAGGGTTAGTACTGCTTCCATTATAGTGAAGGAATGAATGAAAACTTTTGGATTTCAATTCTCTTGAACTGTTCTATAAGAGGTCCTCTCTGTTTGTGCCTGCTTAATTCCAATTTAGATTATTAGCACTGAAATCTCCACATAAAATTCTCATTTGAAAAATGGATGTTATCAAAATTTGACCCAAAATTATCAGGTGAGCTGTAACAGTTTTAAAATGGTTCTGATGAATACAAATATCAACTCGAAGCATCTCAGCTCCATTATCAGACGAAAGATCATGGATGATTTCAAACTTAGTGGTATTCTAGCTGGAAATAAGAATGTTTTAACTTCTAATATTATGACTAGATTTAGGTGATAGTTTCAAATAAATTCGGGTTGAAGTCAAATCTAACTAAATCATTATAAACTAGGATTACCTAAACAATCATAAAAACATTGATAACATGAGACCCCAAGCTGTGTTCATTTTTCTTAAGTGATTCCACTTGCATTCCATTAAAGAATTTTAAAATTTTGAACAGAAGAAGACGGGGGAAAACTATAGTACATTTAATATTTACTAGGTTGCAAAACGAGGAGGCCTACTACGTTACATCCTTAAAAAAATAGAATTCTGATTTCCACAACGAGTTTGCTTAAAAACCAATGAAATTTAATTCAAGGAAACGTGAAAATATATAACTCACTATGTTATTAAGGAGATTTTATAATTCCCAAATTAATTTTCGTATTCTGGCAAATACAGAAGAATCAATATCTTACCAACACAGAATTCCACTATATAAGTACGATTATATAGTACGAATTACCCAGAGTGTGATCTTTTTTTTAACAAAGTATATACTAAAAATAAAATCTTGATTGAATAAAATGCAGTTTTCTATGAATTTGTAACGAGGAAAAAATTTTCTAACGTAAGTTGATAAAACATACATAGTTTCCCTATTCATCTAATGTTTAGTATTCAATATTTATGAATATTGCATGTCGCGAGAAGCATAATTTTAATAGAGAGACCCGAAATATTTTTTCTAATGATTCTGGAAAGTAGAATCTGATTAACTACATACTATAGTAAGTAAATATTCCCTAGTATCATAGTCTCTTAACTGTCTCGTCGGAGTTCTTCCCCACCTAACTCCACTCTATGCACCGAACTAGTAGCTGAAGGGTTAGAGCTCTTGATCATCAGTTCGGGAATTCGAATCCCACTTGAGGTAGAAATGTTTGCACAGTAGCTAGGAATCCACTTTAAACTATAGGACCCAGTCTAATTAGTCCTCGTATGCAGAAAGCAATAGTTGGGCGATAAATTAATCACCCTTTGCCATGGCCATTTACTTCCAAATTTCTCTCCACAACCAATCTTTTGATTTGGAACCTTCGCTCTCAACGTATTTCTTCCAAAATAGAAATATGAAAAGCATTCACATGTCTGAATGTGTGGCCTATTTCCCTAATGTGAGATGTTTCTACTGCATTTAGGATGACCATACTTTTTATATATTTCGTGATTTTAAATCATTCTGAATCTTGTTTCGCAATATTGGTACAAAAAATTTTGTTTCAAAGATCAGTGTAGCTTATCAAGTTTTCAATGTAAGTGAATATTAATATGATATAAATTTTTAGTATCCCTTTTAAAAATAGGATCTGTGATGTTGAGTCTTTGATATTTTAACTTATAAATGGAAGTTTTTTCAAACTAAAAATAAATAACAAAGGAAAGTTAAATAAGAAAAATTGGCTCCCTAAGTATACATTTATGTGAAGTAATTTACTTGTGATTAATAATCTCACAATCCTTCAACACCGGAATCCAATATTGCAAGTAGAAATTACGGTTTCTTGGGGTGCATGTGTTCCTTCAAAACACAAAAAATAACTATTCATATCTCTGAGGGAATGCTGCAATGAAAAATTAACAGAATCATTTTATTCCGTGTCCTTGGTCATCTTTTTTCCTCGGGAGGGAGAAATGCAGATTCAAGGTCAGGAAGAAATACATGTCAACACTTCAAAGTCAATTCATTGAGAATCCCGCAGCCAATTATTAAAGAGTATTTGAAGAAATGTTGGTTACTTCAAGAGGTATAGGAACTTTCACAAAGATGGTAAAAAATTAACCCCTTGATGTCAGATATTCGCCCACAATCACCTAACGTTTAGGGGTCATAAAAATGAACATCCTTTTCTGTTTATTTTTATGATTTCAATTCATAAATATACGCTGTCTTTTTTAAGTGTTTCATAATGAAACCTGTTATTTATTTTGAAAATGCTACCCTTTAGGGAAAGGTAGCAATAAAGCAAAAGACAGTTTTGCTTTTTTTGAACAAAAGATCTAAATTCTCTGCATCTGTTTCTACATTTATTTATTTCTAATGACTACTGAATATTTTGTGAAGCAATTTTGTACAAGTTAGATAGTAAGCGTATTACGTAAAAAATTACCTGTTGTATCAGGATATTTCGTATGAATAGAAACAGGAAAAAAAGTCGGTGATGTTTTATATTACGTAATCAAAAATTGTTTAATGAGCTATTGCAAACAATGAGCTGTTTTGTTTGTGAACTCTTTCAAATGAAGAGATTTTGACAGTATCTTTTTTTTTCCAAAAAAATTAAGCATCATTCTTTGTTATTAGAAAAAAATACATCTATTTGAATTTTGAGGTTTTTTTGCGAAATTTTCATTCAAACGAGAACTGGATTGTTTGATCGCCAATTTTTCATGACGATAATGAAATCCAGTATCACATAACACCATCCACAATCGTTATACTCCCTAACTGAATAATCAACATTTTTCCGAAATCTAAAAATCAAACATGACTACAGTCAAATAATTCCCTCTCAGTCTACAAATTCCAGATTTAATTAAATAAGAAATATTTTTTTCAAATATTCAGTGTAAGCACTATGTTAATACTTAAAGGGTGACTGAATGTGTAATATATGAAAAACAAGGACATCATTTAGTGCCAGATTATTGATAAGTAATGCATTTGCTAACAATGATGTCACTTACAGAATGAACTTTATCAAGTTTGGGTTTTTTTTTCCAACGGCGGGCACATGAGGGTTGAACCCTATGCCACAACAAGGCCAGAAACTGCTACTTATTTGTCGCTACCCAGCTGGCACCTGTGAACCAAGTCACGGAGGCGAGTAGCGTTACCCGCGCCATACCACCACAAACCCGTTTATGAGGCGGGCCACATTCATACATCATCATGGAAGAAATGATTGAGAACAGAGAAAGAAAGTAAGATCCCCATGCCCGAACCGGGATTCGAACCCAGGACCAGGACTGATGGTCATTATATAATCAATTACAGACAGGTGGAAAAAAAAGTTAACACAGGTTTTTTTTAATGCATAATAACAGCATCACTTCTTTACAATTAGTCTAGCTGTTACAAATAAGCACATAAATATTTTTTTGAGGGAAATTAATATATTTTTCATATTTATATATACAAATTCCATTAATTATTGTTGTCACAAAATAAATAGCATAATATATATGCAACACTAAATGTGTACACAACAAACACGTTCCCAAGTTTCATATTCAAAAAATATTTTAAATACATTTTGTGAATATATTTAAAACGTACTGCTATTAAAAAATAATCTTTCATTATTTGGAATGGCATTTTACACAGTATGTTCTATAGTAATCAATATGATTTGTGTAAAGGATAGGAATTGTGCATATAGTTTTAGCTTTCTGCCATAAAATGGGAACATAAAAAGCCCATTTAAAGAAACTTACATGCATTTTTGAACAAGTATTCGACAAAATCAAACAAAGGGTTTCTTAGTTTTAAAGTACACTACTGGCCATTAAAATTGCTACACCAAGAAGGAATGCAGATAACAGTACGATATTTTTTGGACACATACATTATAGTGGTAATAACAAGTGATTAGATTTACAGGAAATTAGGATGTATAGATCTTGAGAAATCAGTACCCAGAGCAGCCACCTCTATCTGCAATAACAGCATTTATCCGCCTAGGCGTGGAGTCAAACAGAGATTGTATGGCATACACGGGGATCTCAGTCCATGCAGCTTCAACACTATGCCACAGTTCATCGACAGTAGTGGATGGTGAGTGATGGCGTGCCAATCGCTTGGCAACCATTGACCGCACGTTCTCAATTGGTGACAGATCAGGAGAACGTGCTGGTCAACGTGCAAACAATCCATGCTGCTGCAAACGTCGTCGAACTGTTCGAGCAAAAACTTGTTGCCTTGCAAATGATTCCATTTCTCGACTCAGGGTTCGTGACGTGGCTGTACGATCCCTTGTGACCATGCGGATAAGATGCCTGTCTTCTCTGCTATTAGTGATGTGGGGTCGCTGAGATCCTGCATAACGTTCCGTATGATTGTCCTGAACCCATCGATTCCATATTCTGCTAACAGTCATGGGGTTTCGACCGAGGCGAACAGCAATATTGCGGTACGATAAACCGCAATCCCGGTAGGCTATAATCATTCCTCGATAAAAGTCAGACACGTGCTGATAGGCATTTCTTCTTCTTACACGAGGCATTACAACAACTTTCTTTGCCGAAAACAACGTCGAAACGGAAATTGAGTATGAGAAAAGTGCTGTCAAATCTCTGGTTTTATACACATTGTAAATGTCGCTACTGTCGCCTGCTTTGTATGAATGAGCTGAAAATCTAATCATTTGCATATCACAGCAAGTTCTACCTGTCATGCAAATTTCACGTGTGTGGTGTGCCGCCTTCCTGGTGTAGCAATTTTAATGGCCAGTAGTGTACATTACTGGCCGACTACACATTCATCATTATTAACTATCCACTGCATGAGTTGCTCCAATATTGCCTTTAAATTAATGCTATATTTAAAATATAATAAAATTAAACTTGAAATCATTTTTTCATGTCTTTATATATATTTTATACAATGGTGATCCTCATATAATTATAAAATTTAAAGCATAGCAAATTATGTATACACTTCAGGTATTTTATAAACCAGAGTATCAGCTTTTTCTTTAAAAAATTATGTATATTACATTGAATTATTCTGCTTTGTTTTTAAGTGGATAAAGTTCAAGCACACATCAATAGCGCAGGATTTTTATTTGCATGCGATTTTGCAATTCTCCTAGTGTAATACAGCAATAAATATTTTATTTTAATTTATGAAACATGATTTGGATTGTTATGAAGAGAATAAAACTTGGTTGTAACATATGTTTGCAAAATATGCTTTTTCAAATGTTTGGGGATAGCAGTTAATATGTCCAACAGCATATGATTTTATTAAACGATGTTGATTGCAATTAATTAGTAAAACATGATATTATATATTATTGTAAGTTTTTCTAGAAAAATATATTAGTATATTTGCCTAAAATCATCATGCGACTGTCACTAATCTCTCCGAATCAACCTGAAGAACCAAACATTCTAATCCAAAGATCTGAGAGCCAACAACTAATATGAATCTTTATATAGGACAGCAAACAAACCAGTGTCTAAATTAGTTTAGACACAAATTGGGGAATGATAAGTAATTAAATGGTTGTGTTAAAATAGAAGAAAACAGTTATATCATTTTCTACATAATATGTTGTCTTTAATTTTACTTCCTAACGTTCAGGTATCTTCTAGATTTATGAAAATATTTCCCTCAATTTTATTAAAATTTGTAGCCTATAAATGATTTTCGTTTATAGTCAAATCAAAAATTTCCAGGAGGTATTGACATTCACGTTAAATAATTTTTTATATTATTTTAAAAATTGTTCTTAACTAAATATGCATATAATTATGTACATGCAATACTTTTCATTCATTTCTGTAAGTAATAAAAATAAATAATTGCAAACATTAATGAGACTATTTTTTATTTAATTAATAATAACTAGTTAAAATTATTAATGATTATTTCAAAAGTCTTCAATGAATTTTAACTAGTTAAAATTATTAATGAATTAATAACTTGTTAAAATTATTAATGATTATTTCAAAAGTCTTCAATGAATTTACAGATATAACAGCAAATTTTTTATTCAAATAATCCACATTCTATATAATACTGGATTATACATTATATAAAATAATGAGTTATTTTTAAGTTTTTAGACATTTCCAATAGATCCCTGTCTATTAATTTATTGAGTATTTCAAAAGATGTGTATGACACAATTTCTTTTCAAATACAGAGGGTATTAACACATTTTTAGAATGATTTCGGGGCCGTTTAATTAATATTTAAAATTTGAAGACTATTTTTTTAAATGTTCGATCTGATAGCCTTTTTTCAATAAGTCTGCATCCTGATTTCCATGATAGAAGAGCTTTTCGTAAAATTTCCAGGGGTATTGCTTTCCATTCCTCTTCCACTACTTTTAGAGTCCATCTATCGTGAAGGGTTTGCGTTTAGAAAGAGCTATTTTCAACAGACCAAATGCACAATAATCCATAGTTGAAACGTCAGGGGACTTCACAGAAATATGTTGGAAAGGTATGTATGCAATACTTGTATTAGTCTTTATTATTTCAAGGAATGCAGTGGTAGTTTTCGAAGTATGACTTGTAGCTTTGTCTTGTTGATGTTTTACTCTTCGAAAGTCTTTGAGATAAAGAAGCGGAATTTCTTCTGTAAATATTGGACGTAAAACCTTCTCCTGATAGTATGATGATTTGATTTTAACATTTTTTCTACTCTTTTTATTTTTAATTTCCCATTGTAGGAGAGACCTGCGACTATCATAAACCCCTTACTGAAGCTTTCTTTACATTGACGGAACCAGGTTTGTAATTTTTTTCTCCTCGTTTTCTATAGTAAATAGACCTTTTTTGTTGCACTCATTTAGGTAAACCCATGCTTCACCAAGAGTCACAATATGTTTCCATTTATCTCCTGCTAAATGGTTTTCATATATGATTCTACAAAATGTTTTGCGTTGAGCTACATGCCTCGGCAAAAGCTGGTGAACATTATGCTTTTTAGCTTTTTTAAGTTGTAAATCTGGATTTAATATTTTATTTATTGTTGCTACAGATGTATCTAAAGACTTTGCAATTGATTTCTGTGTTGGCGGATTTTCTCTTGTTACCAGGGATTTCACTTTAGAAACATTTGAAACAGTACGTACTTTTTTCGGATATTCGTTTGGAGTCTTCTTTCTATGTAGAAATAATGATGGACGGTTTTTACCTGTCCGATTAATAATGTTGCTTATTTTGCACTTAGAAATTTTAATGCCGTGCATTTCACAACGTTTTTGAATCCTGGAATAAGAATATTTCTCTTCGGAAAGCGCAAAAACATATCCTTCTATCCACAGCTTGTTTATATGCGACATTTTGAAAGAAGAATAAATTTAAAAGTAGCAGACGATATTTCTCATTTCAAATAATAAGCTGTTGAAAAACATTCTTGTTCTAAAACATTTACTTATTTAAAATTCTTAATCGAAATCGTTCTAAAAATGTGTTAATACCCTCTGTATAAATACACTTACTCAAAACAGATACAATTGTTAGATATAGTTTTAAGAGTCCATTGGTCATTGAAAAGACATTTTCCACTAGGCATATTAAATAATTTTTATTTCAGACTTTATTTCATTTATAAGCAAATTTATTCAGATTCAATTGAATTATACGTAATTTTCATCAAGGGAAACATGGAAAGTATTTTTTAACTCAAAAATTTTATATTTAAATATTAATATTCAAAGAATTTTATATAATACAAGGAAAACAGCAGCAAATAGGAAAAGAATCAATTAAAATCGCCGGTCTAAATTGCGCAATCCATTAACTTTTTTTTTGTTTGGTAATTACTTCACTTCACATAAATCTAAATATTACTAAACGTAGTTATCTTGAAATTATTGCAGCTGAACTAGATTCTGTGTCTGAAAACGCTTAAACACCAGACAACAGTTAAGAATACAAATAAATTTAATATCGATCATGCCGCTATCTAGTGGCAATATTACAAACTAATACTAACTTAAGTTTTTTGACAATTTTATTGAACATTTTAAAATATTAAAACAAAAAAATGCAAAAAATTGTAACATTTCGTAGAAAAAAATAAATGCATCAAGGTAAGAAAAAATTCCAGGATAAATTCACGATTTTCAAGGAGTCAAGTCAAAATTCAAGAAGTTTCAAAGGACTTTAAATTTTTTTTGGAATTTAAGGAGTTTCCAGGAGTTGTGCGAACCCTGGTTAATTTAGAGGGAATCAGTTTTTCCTTGTAAGAAAGGAATTGTTGTTTCTTTTCATTCTCTTTATGAAGATTTGAAATCTATCAATGTAAATTATATTTAAAAAATAATTTACATTTATAATAATTATTAACAAACAGACTTACTGAAGATGCACTCGAAAGCTTTATCAGACAAATTATAGATCTCAGGATCATTCTTCTCCTCCTGAAGTAATTATTCGTTTAAAAAAATATTACATTATGTACTTAAATTGTCACTGAAAGTAAACTCCTTAGAAAATGGACCAGATGTATATTTAATGAGTGACACTCTGTATTTAATATAAAAATGTCAAAACACTATCGATTCTTTTGATTCTCAAGATGATAATTTAAATCTTCAACTCTTAATTAATCCGCTACAATTATCTTGGGAAAATGATCTTTCCTCTTCCAATTCAAATATACCTCCATTTGAAAAAGAAGCTTATGGTCTATGTGGCAGGCTACATTGCTTATAAATTTCATTTGGAAATATATTAAGAAAGCTGCGTTAACATTCCAAGTGGATTCATCTGGGGGACTTATGATCCAAACAAAATTATAGAATGGAAACAATAAAACAAATGGACATAATTTTTAGGAAATTTCATCGTGACATATTTTTTAAGGAGAAAAATATCATTGCAGCATTAATAAATGAAACAGAATATGCTTTTCCAACTGTAAAAAAGCCAATTAGACTTTTTTGTCACTTGAGAACATTTATATGAAATCGGCACTTGAATAGAAATACAGCTACAGTATCTCACAATAAAGCTCAACAAGAAAATCAAGAATCCAAAAATCAAGACAAACTGAAGCTAATTGGTGAATATATTTTTATATTAGTTATATATTTCCAAGTTAATTTGATTATTAATAATTATTTTTAAGAGTTAATTATAAATAATTATTGCAAGTCTACTTAATATTTGAGAGACATTTGTATATTTTTTCACCCTGATTAAAAAAAATTGAACTAAAAATGAAAAAACATTTTGCTTAAAATCTCCAGGCAGCTTATTTTTCTTTGATGACGTCATCAACGACTACTTTCGGTGTCAGCTTTGGGGAGTATTTGAGACCTTCTTTTCCCTCGCCAGCTTCCCTACCCTGGGAGAAGAGGGAGTTTTGCTGCGAGGAGGAGAAAAAAGTTGTTTTTCTGGAATCTTCCTCCTACCCTGTAGTACATAATAGTTCAAACCGTGTACGCGGAAGTGACAGGCGTTTTGTTAAGGCTCTTATCTCAATGTTTTTAAGCGTGAAAGGGCGCAAAATGTCGCGCACTAGAATGACCAACAGCATGGATTTAGCAGCGATTCCGCGTAACCACGCTTCATTTCCCAATGGAGACATCAAGAGCATTTCAACGGAAGGGGTGCTCCGGTCCTGCAGCAAGGTAACCCGCGAAGCACTGCTTTACTTAGACCTGGAAGATTCCGCAGTGGAAAACCTGTTTCGAAATGCGTTGAAGGAGGATTCGCGTAGGTTTTCGCAACTTCTGTGGAGGCTGGATGGAGTTCCGAACTTCGGGGAAGTAATTTTCCTACTTTATCGAATAACTGAAAAGTGCAGTCACCAGTTCCGAAATTTCATCTTTTTTAGACTGATGGAAATATATAGAATTTTTACCTTTCTTCCGCTTCATCAATTATTCTATGTGTTAGAATCCATAGTGGACTTGACTAAAGATAACTTTCCTACAGTTATAAAACGACTGAAAAATGTTGTCTTTGAGACGGTGGATATAAAAAATTACACGTTTCGTTACAAAACTACGCTTTTGAGGGTGCGACACACAAACTCTTCTCGTCAAGAATCGAAGAACATAATTAATGTCGGGCCCCATTGCTTCCTGCTCTTGTGTTGCTTCGGACTGAGAAATGAAAGGTCGCTGAAAGAAAAGAACAACCTGCTGTATGATATGCATGGCGTTGGCAGTTAAGTGATATTTTTTATTTTTATGCATCCATTATAGTTATTAAAGGGTTAAACTGAGTATTACGGTCTCACCTCGCTAAGCGCGAAAAGTCGCCAAGTCTAATGTAATTTAGCAATTTTTTTCCTCGCCAATTTTTTTCGCCAGAACATTACTAAAAACGGTACTTTTCCATTTCGCCGGCACAAATCTCGCCAAGCGAAAATTAAGTCGCCAGTTGGCGACAGCACACAGTATACACATAAAATTTTTTAAATAATGTTGTTTTACATAAAAAATTTTAAATTTATTTATTTAATTGTTGTAATCATGTTCACGCTATGCGTGGAATGCTGGGTGCCAGAGCCTCAATTTATTTACTTATTATATTAGATTACAATTTATCAGGTGATGCATATTTCAAATTCTTATTATTTTTTTTAAATATTTTTTATGTGAATTTGTTACGATTATTATTTTTTAAGATTATTTTTAAAATCCGACTTTTTCTAAAGAGATTGTATTAAACTTGTATATATAGCAACATAGCATAAAATAATGAAATAAAAAGAAGAGTCGAAATAAAGTCGTTGACAGTAAAAGGCCGTCACATGTTTTGGAAACGTAGCAGTAATAGGTTACCAGCGGAGTTATTCCCTTTAGCGCCGGTTGTATCATTTTTGGCGACTTTATCGCCTGTGCAGGCGAAATGGCAAAGTACCCCAAAAACGATTAGTCGCCAAATGTGTCACCAAATATAGCGTCGGAATGTCTCGCCGCTGCAGATCCCGAAAACGTTTTTATTTTGGATTTTTTTTTTATCGGATATAAAGCGCGGTAATTTAAATCCTGTTTTTTCATATTTATATCTTATTTCACTTCGGATGTGGCGCGGAATATAAATATTGTCTTTTATATTCACTATTTTTATTTTCGGTGTAGATATAGGATGGATGACGCTACGGTTAGAGAAGTCCCCTTAATTACTCAAGCCGATGCATGAGATTTCCGCTGTTCAACTCTTGGCGACCGTAATGAATTTCTATGGGGTTTTCCTTTCGTTATCTTGAGAAATACAAGAATTTAAATTTTCAGAAACTTTTGCTACCTAACGTTGGTCATGGGCCATAAGTTTATTTTCTGAGCCATTAAATAATGAAAATACTTACGTTGAAGCCATTAATGTGCGAAATTATTTTATCACTCTTACGGTTTGCTACTTTTCTTTTAAAATCGCTCTTAAGGCGAAGTTTATGTTCGCTCATTTTGATAAATAAACTTACGTGTCAAAAAGTAATATCACTATTATAACAATACATATAATTTATTAATTAGATAAACTATTTTAGCTTAAAATTAATATCTTATTTACTTTCTACCTTATTTGAAAAGTTCATCATTTAATTTAAATTATATCTGAATTATAAGAGTTAGTACACTTTTTATTTTGTCATGTATAGTTACAAGTTTGTATTTCTCCGTCCCCACACATCAAATGCATTTAATAAAAATTAAATAAAATAAATAATTCTCTAAAACGCAGAATTTTAAAACTTCTTTTAGATTACATTAAATTTTATTTATGAGTATAGAGTATTTTTATTATTTACTGTGTGTTAAGTACAGAATATTTTTATTATTTACTGTGTGCTTAAGTATAAACAGGTTTAATGAAAGTAAAATATTTTAACTGTTTTATTGATGTGTGGAAATGTTGAATATAATTGAAATATTTTATATTTTATTTTAATGTGAATTTAATTATTTTAAAAAATCTATTTTTATTCATTCGACATATTTCAAGATAAAATATATTTCCTTTTTTAATTTATTTTAATTTTATAAAATATGAAAATAAAATATACTTAATATTTTAATTTTACGAAGAAATATTCATTGGAAATAAATCTTTGGTTTTTCTTTCAATTTGAATATTATAAGCAAAAAATGTATGTTCAGAGAAATTTTTTTAATTAAACTGTTATAGCTTATGTATATTTATATATATATATATATATATATATATATATATATATATATATATATATATATATATATATATATGTGTGTGTGTGTGTGTGTGTGTGTGTGTGTGTGTGTGTGTGTACATAAGTTATATATATCAACATTATTTCTGTTTGCAATATAAAGTATAAAAAAAGCACCCTAACTCTTATGATGTCCTCATTAATACCTGAACGTATATTCAATGATAAGTATCTATTACTCACAAGTTATAAAGTGTAAATGTATATTGCTCACTAGTTAGTAATAATATATATTTACAATATGTAAAAATGTTATTTTTTTATTCGGTAAGTTATGTATCTAAGTATTCTTAAGTTTTAATTTTTGTTATATACAGAATAACATAATTTAATAATAGTTTATACAAGTCTTTTCTTTTGCAACAATATACAGTTAGGCAATAAAATCTGCGTACATTAAGAAAAAGTAATATCAAATCCACAAATTTAAGGTGCGAAAAGGGTAGTTACTAAAGTTTTATTTCTTAAATATTTATTTTCAATAAGGGACTTTGGAATTATTTAACTGTAATATTTTCATATCTAATAATTTATGAACACTAATTTTTAAAATATAATTGGCCAGAAATGAAAGCCAATAAAGTTCGCGTACAACGCAAAGGAGGCGGCGGATTTCTTATCTCTAACTTTTAAACTTCAAACTTGAGAATGCAAATAAGGTTACACTATCAATGTCATTGACTTCCTAAGTAAATTTCACGTTGATTGGAAATTGTTATATCTATTTTCTTTGATGAAAATGACAACCAATAAAGAAATTCCTTTAGTTAAGATACAACTGATTATAAAATTGAGAGGTGAAGGTAAAACTTTTCGTGATATTGGTAAAACCATTGGAAAACCATTTTCTAGTGTACAAATAGTTATTCAAAACTATCTTGACACTGGTAGTCTTGCTGTAAAATCGAGATGTGGGAGACCGAAGAAGCTAATTCATAGAAGAAAAATTCTTCTATGAATGAAACAAAATCTTAAATTTTCTGCTGCAAGCATTGCAAAAGACTTTTTTAACTAATAACAAGAAATATTCACCTTAAAAGTGCTGCGAAAGGCCGATTATCATGGACGCAAACCTAGCTCTAAGCCATACATTTTCGAGACAAATAGAAAGAAAAGAATTGCTTTTGCCAAAACATATTTAAACTCTTTGCACGACTTCTGGAACAATGTAATTTGATCAGATGAAAGTAAATTTACAATATTTAAAGTTAATGGCCACCCTATTGTATGGAGACAACCAGGAACAGAACTGAATCTGAGAAATTTAAATCCAGCTGTCGAACATGGAGCTAGCAGTGTGATGGCATGGGGGTGTTTGTTGTCGAAAGGAGTTGGAAATCTTCACATTATTGATAAAGTCATGGATAAGTATGCTTATCTGGATATTCTAAAGAAAAATCTACGAGACACAGTGCCCGAAATTCAAACCTTTCTAATACCTTTATTTTCCAACAAGACAACCCGAAACATGCAGCTAAAACTGTGAAAGAATATCTGCTCTATCACACTCCAAGACAGTTGCGTACTCCTCCACACTCACCACAACTCAATCCATTCAAACATTTGTGGGCAAAATTGGAGAAACGAATTCGAAAACACATAATTACGTCGCGAAATGAGCTAATTGGTAAATTGCTGGAAAAATGGGTAAAATTTATGTAGGGTGACACTGAAAAACTAGTGCACTCAATGCCCAGACGTCTGCAAATTGTTTTGAGGAATAAAGGATATGCTACAAAGTATTGAAGTAATGTGAAAAACTTATATTTTGCATTTTTTGATAACGTACGCACTTTATTGGTGGGAATTTCTGAGTATTTTTTTATCAAATTTACATTTTTGTAAAAATGTGTAATAAATATTACACTTATATTATTTACTTTTTATTTAAGCTTACAATTGTAGTTAATAAAAGAAAAAATGTAATGATTAAAATAAAATTTTCAATGCTTTAAGAATTTCTTTAATTTAAAATTTAGTCTGTACGCAGACTTTTGTGACTAACTGTATATATGTGTGTGTGTAAATTATAGTATTTGCTTATTTATTATAAATTAGTATTGCTTGCTGGTTATATAATTTAATTATGTATTATATTACACTAGTCAGTAATAATACAGGGTGATCATAATTAAACTGCAAATTCAAAAACGCTGTAAGAAAAAAGAACCACTGGTCAGAAAGACCTAAAATTTCACCAGAATGCACTTCAAACAGGGGGATTTTGTTTGGCGTGGGAAAAATTAGGAAAATAAGTGGTCTATAGATGGCGCTGCACAGGTGTTTCTATGCAAATTAACGTCTTGTATAAAATGCTGAGTGGCTTGAATTCTCTTTAATTGTCGATGGTGATGCAACGCCGTTTCGGAAATGACCGTATTATCATCCGACATTTTCCAACTCCCTGGCCGCCACGATCACCGGACATCACTCCCTGTGACTTTTTGCTCTGGAGATTTCTGAAAAATGTTGTGTACAGTGCTGCCTTAGCGGATTTGAAATGGCGCATTACTCAGCACGTTAACAACATCAGCACTGATACACTCCAAGCTGCTGTGGAAAATACCGTTTTACGTTTTCACCTCCTAACAGAAAATGGTGGATACCATATTGAAAATTTCTTGAAGAAGACTAAGGACAGTTAAAACCCGAATTATTGTTGGCTTTTACTACGGTATTTGGCCACAGGGCAATTAAAAACCGATTTTTTCCTATTCGATGTGGCACCACCTTGTCGCTCTGAATAGGCTTTACACCAAGAGTGCCACATCTGCCTGACTTATAATAGCACAAATGGTTTAACGATCAGCTTACAGACACAATTGATTATTGTTCATGTCAGAATTCATGTAATTAACCTACAGCCACCAGTGCAGCGCCATCTATTGGCCACTTTTTCCGATTTTTTCTCACGCCAGACAAAATCCCCCTGCTTGAAGTACATTCTGGTGAAATTTCAGGTCCTTCTGACCAGTGGTTCTTTTTTTACAGCGTTTTTAAATTTGCAGTATAATTATGATCACCCTGTATATACTTACAATATATACTCTGAATAAATCAAAAAACAACATCAAAAATTTTAAAAAATAACATTTTTATTTTTGATGTTATCATATTTTTTGTACAGTATATCACACAATATATATAAAAAAACAATTTCTGTAGAGTACAATTTTTTTTATATCTTATAATCGGGGAAAACATTACTTTTAATAATAAATATTTTCCAAGATTTCTCCTTTTCAGGTTTCCACATAAATTAGCTTCTGGGATGGAAATGTCTTACAAAATCCACCTATACGCTTTCTTCTGCTTTTGAGCTTGCTTTTATTATTATGATTATCTATAATTTACTCTTTTATCTTCTTATCAAATTTCATTCTTTTCTTCAGAATTGTACAGTATTTTCAATTATTGTATGATGACTTTGAATATCAGAATGGAATAATTCCGCAAGCTTCGAGCTCTTCAGTATAAATAATTGGTATTTCTGTTCACTTTTGTATGTAGAATCTATTATCAATATTAATGGCTGTAGTTTTGCACAAATGAGATATAATTATTAAAATTCAATATATATTTCAACATGCAGCTTCATTATTGGGTGTAATGTAGATTTCAATAAAAATATTGGGAAATTAAACTTCTAATTCTTTTTTTAAGTAATTTCATTGTAGAATTTTTATACATTGTTTTCCATAAATAAGTTATATTTATCTACAAACATATCATAAATAAACAGGAATGATTATCCTAGATTAGTAACAATAGCTTATTAACAACTAAGGAGTTTCATTGTCAAACTCTTCTATTAAATACTTTTCAATAAGCCTTAAATAAATTATTTCACTTTATATGATGGAAATTAAATAAGTTATTTTTAATAAATTATTTTAATAAATTATAAAAAAATGTATTTTCACCATATAAATAGAAATAGTGTTTGTATCTAGAAAAGTTTCTTCTGGAATTTAAACATTTGACAGAATTAACTTCACTGTTGCTGTTGTATGCCAACTAGAGGCTTGAATTATGGGGTGCGCTGCTCCACGTCCCAACAGTACCATATTCTAGTGAGGAGTCCGACTTCCTCAGTACTCACATGCCATACGGACCCGTTTATAGGGTAAGCAACCATTCATACAAGGAAAGGACAAAGACAGGATAGATAGAGAGAGAGAGAAAGTACATCCATGCCTGAACCAGCATTCGAACCCAAGACCCACCTATTCGCAGTCAGGCATGCTGACCACTAGACAAGTTGGTATTTGATTCATAACCTAGTGTATCCTAAGCGTAGCTCAATCTTTAGAGAATTCAGATAGTAAAAATAAGGCAAATCTGTTTTCGAGCTATTAATGCAAAATATTATATTTACTATTTATTCCAATGTTTTAAAGGCATTTTAATTCAAGATAAATTTTTAAAGAAATTTCATTTTAAAATCTGTGTTTACCAGCCAAACATTTTAATTTGAATTTGGTTCTAGTTAAAACAAATTTAATTTGATTTATATTTTGTCAAAGAAAAGATAACCTTTGTTTATTTGTAAACTAATTTTGTTGATTATATTAACATTTTCTAAGTTTTTTTAGTTTAGAAAATGCTAAAATGTTTAACAGAATGATTCACTGGATTAGCATTGCTATCCATCTAATAAAAATTCAACATTAGGTTTAGCATACTT
Organism: Latrodectus hesperus; assembly: GCA_037975125.1. Lineage (NCBI taxonomy): Eukaryota > Metazoa > Arthropoda > Arachnida > Araneae > Theridiidae > Latrodectus > Latrodectus hesperus. Next base: position 38,190 of record JAJQOW010001018.1, on the reverse strand, counting down.
TTATTACAAAGTACAGTTTGATACATTTCAATCCTATAAATGAAGTTGTTACAGAAAAAATTGAATTTATACATGTTTACAATCCTAAGAAAGAATGTTTAGTCATCACATGTCTTCTCAATTTTCAATAATTTTAAAATTTAGGGATGTATTTAAACCTTATTTTTTCCGTCCTTATAATTTACATGGTTGAAAGTCAAGAATAGAACATTTTATTCGAAAGAGATAATAAAGAATTTAAAAATCTTGCTTCATTACTCATATTTCATTGTTTTTTTTTTATCCAATGATGGGCACACAAGGGTGACTGAACCCTATGCCACAACAAGGCCAGAGACTGCTACTCATTTGTCGTTACCCAGCGAGCACCTGTGAACCAAGTCACGGAGGCGAGTATCGTTACCCGCGCCATACCACCACAAACCCGTTTATATTGCGGGCCACATTCAAACAACATCACAGAAGAAAGGACAGAGAGAATAGAGAAGGAAAGAGACATCCATGCCCAAAACGGGATTCGAACCCGGGACCAACAGCTCAGGAGTCAGGAACAGTAACCACTCAGCCAATCGGTCGGCATTAAGCATATGTGATTATAGTGAATCAGTTTATATAAATACCCCACTGGTACTTTTCCATTATACTGGTGTAAGAGATAAAGTCGCAAATAATGATGTAACAAACGCCAAGCAGAATATCGCCCCTGATAACCTTTTGCCGCGACATTTTCGAAGTAAGTTGCTGTCATTTTTTTTTATTATTATTTTTTATAATCGATCACATCTTTATCGGTCACGAAAAAATAACGTAAAAAGCAATGAAAATTTGGAATTTCCCCAAAACAGAGATAGAAACTTTTAAATTCTTTGAAGAGAAAATTGTTATAGCTGAAATTGTGATAGGAATCACGAAATGAAATTGTAGTTCTGAGACGAAATTCAATGGCGCTGCAATCTTTCGTGTTGTCCCTGTAAAAGAAGTATCCGTAAAGGCAAATGGCTTCGATCATCAAAATTGATCTGTCGAACTGAACTGTGTGTGGTTTATTTATTGTTGGAGCATAGAATCAACTTTAGCTAAATGGCGTGAAATGCAGTTGGGGTCACAGATCAGTCACAGACTAGAATAGCTTCATGCATGAGATGTGTTTGAATTCATTATTTAACGTTAATACTACAATAAATAAGAGGACCTACTGGCCATCGTCGGTGGACAAACATTTTTTTACCAAGAGAAAAAACAATGTAAGTGGATTCTACCGTAACAAGGGATCTTCGTCGAAGTTTTCTGTGAAATGAACAAATATTTCCTGTGCATATGCCAAACCGACCCACCTGCACTTTATAGAAGGCGATTAAGGAGAATATCGAAACAAACTAATATATTCCGATACATTTAAACCATACTGCACTAGGAAGAGGAAAGGGAACAAGTTCAGTATCTCCATACACTTGGCGACCGCAGCGAATTTTTTTGTCGCCAAGCTAGGCGCGCGTTTATAAACACGGGAAATTTCCCGAAGTTCGATCGAAAAATAAGCATTTCAGAAAATTTAAAAAGGGAAATAAATATAAATAATGGACTTACTTGATATGAAGTTAAGCTGACATGTCGATTGGTATATTTATTTCGACATTTTATTCGTTTGTCACCAGTGTCACATTTCAGTAAAAATAATTATCTAATTTTACAAAAAAGCATGCAAAAATATTTTTCTAAATATATATACTTTATAAAATTTAAAAAAAAAGCATGCAAAAACTTATTTTAACACGAATACAATAAAAAATACATGTAAGCAATAGAATTTAAATAAAATAATTACACCTCCTCCAAATCCAATTTCCGTTAAAAAAAATTAATTAATATTTGCGAATCCTAAATTAATTAATAATTTGGAATCCTGAGCAATAATCCATCATTATAATCTTTAATTTTTGCTAAAATAATTTGTTGATATTTTTCAACATTTTGAACATGAGACATTTTAAATTATAACAATAAATAAAGTAACTAAAACATTAAAAAGATGATAATAAATTAAGAAAACTAAATAAGGAAAAAAGAATATTTAACGGTTTTAAATATATAAAATAAAGTATATATTATAAATAAACAAAATAAAAGTAAATAATGTAAAAGAAATAGTAAAAAAGAAAAACTTACGATGTTTGGACGCTGGCAACAACGAAACACAACTGCTGGAAATCGACTAATTGCAGCAACAGCCAACGAAAATAAAATTACTACCAATTAAAACGTTGAACAAATAGCAAAGAAAGTTCTCGAAGTGAAACTAAAAAAGCTATTGCCACTAAAAAAAGCACATATATAACGTAAAAATTATTTAAAACACGAGAAAAACGGAATCTGGCAACGAAAAAATAAAAATATTAACAAAAACTAAATTTGGCAACACTACAATAAAAACAAAACTGAAATCGGCAACACTACAACGAAAACAACGGTTTCCAGATTTGGCGAGAAATCATCTGTATGGGGATACTGAACTTGTACCGAGGATAGTTTCAAATATTTCAAAGTTAACCATTAAGTAAAACTTTGTTGATTTGGAAACCGAAACGCACACGCAAAACTGGAGATTTGGGGTTAGTATTAAAGGCGAAATAAGAAACACAGAAGAACAGCTTGCCATCATCTCAAAAGTTATCTTGCGGAATTAATGTCCAAAAGCTCGCGGAGGACATATTTGAAAATATTTAAGGCGATTTTAAAATGTTTATCCATTTGAAGTAAAAAATTTCTGGGACATTTATTAACATTTTCTTTTATGTGTAGGCTGTATGTTGTGATCAATAAAGTCTATTTTTAATTTCTTGCTGCGACTGCGTGCTGTCATCAAAAAGCCTGATTGGAGAGATTTGCGCCTGTATAATAGAAAAGAATCATTCCACTTTTGTTAAAAAATGCATATAAAATAATTCATAACCAAAATAAGCTCCTATTTTAAAGCTGTAATAATTTAAAATAATTTTAAATTTATAAAATTCATTTCATTAAAGATTAATATTTATCAATTAAAATGTGTTATAATATATGATTACATGTAAAACTATTAGAGAGCTCCAGTGGCTCAGAAGCTTCACGCCGCTTCCCGTAAGCTCAGCAAAGTGAAGCATCATTTGCCGCGGGCATTGGTTGGGAGGGTGACCACGGTGTACTCTCCTTCACTGGGTTGCTGGAGCTCCGTGGGTTATGGACGTGTCCACGTTAATATGTGACGTCCAAAGTCCTTCCGCTGGTGTGGCGTGGATGTGGAGAGGAGGGTGCCAGGTCAGGTGTGGCCTCGTCACCTGACCATGATTCAAAATGACGAGGCACCTTAAAAAGGGCAAAGTCGTACTTTCACCTTCGTGGTGCTCTGATCCAAACGAAAGACGCTCTCTCTTGACTTAATTCGCACTGCCAAAGGTAGAGCGAGCTTGGCTTGTCCAAGTGTCATAAGCAACAGCAACAATATTATTAGAAGATTAAACTAGTATTATACTCTTTCTTTTCTTTTAAAAATTTTAAAAAAAAAGTTTTCTACAAGAGAAATTTATAAATTTTTAACACATTTAGTTGTTGTAAATTAAATGTAGCAAAAATTTCATTTAAAATTTTATTAACATTTCTAAATTATCAATATGAAATATTAATGCCACTGTGATTGTTTCCACGAACCTGTCGTTTCCAGGATCGTTCAGTAATACGAAAGATCTTGGGTTTTTACTACACATTTATTTTACACAAAAAAAACACATAACATTAACTACAGACACAAACATAATTTTAAATGGTTCCTTTTTACATCATTTGAAATACCAGAACTTTCCCCTGCCTGGAAACGGCACCTCCGCTACCACTCGTGGCGTTTTTCAAGAACCACGTTCCTTTCGCTCCCACACACTTTCATGATCTCTTAAACTCCGCCTCCAGCGTCTCCCACATCCGTACACAACGAAACAGAAAGCCATCGTTTTTGAAGAGGACCAAATGGAACAACTTCGGAAGAAACTTGGCAGGAACTCTGCAACTTCTGGAAGTTCTCAGATTTCCAGTGAGCACGTCACTCGCTAAAACCAATCATACAAATCAATTAGCGCCACTCAAGAGATAAGAGGAACTCTATCGCTGTGCAGAATCTTAAATGTCCTCATAAATCTTTCGAAACTGACTCGGAGAAGTGCTGACTGCTTGCACAATGCTCTCATTATTGACACCTTCCCTCCAGTTTCCATTGCTGGACCTTGTCCCGCGAATGGAAACTACGAAGAATCCTAGAATGTTTCTTTTACCTTTCATCACCATTCCACCAAGAGCCAACAATACCAAAATTCTAAATGTAACTTAACGATTAATCTATTTGCTGACATGCTACAGCTTACACATTTCTTTCATATTATCTTTAAAGGAAAACAGCCTATACTACTGCTATATCTATTATATTGATTACAACACAATATTATAATGTAAGAAAATAAGAATCAATATTAACATTAAAAAAAAAATAACTATGCAAATATTTTTCACACAACCTTATGAAAATTAACAACCAAAACAAATCGAAATAACTACAATATCTTATATAAAGTTAAATATGAATATTATAATATGTCAGAAATATTTTACTATTTCTTATGCTAGATTTATAATAAAAGAAATAAAAAAAAATTAATCATCCTCATAAACCCTTGATAAGGCATCTGCGATAACATTATTATTACCGGGCTTATGAGCTATTGTGACCTGATAGCGAGAGAGAGCCAGTGACCATCTCTGTAATCTGGCATTCTTCGGGATGCTTTCCGTAAGGTATTTCAGAGGATTGTGATCTGTGAATAAATTTATGGAAGTTCCGTAAGTCCATGCTTCAAACTTACCAAGTGCCCATATCACAGCATATGCTTCTCTCTCAATGGTACTCCACTTAGTCTGCGCTGGAGTTAATTTCTGACTGGCGAAGGTTATAGGCTTAGGATTTCCATCTGTGTCTCTCTGCATTAAACATGCTCCAATGCCAGTAACCGAAGCATCTGTGTGGAGTTCAAATTGATTATTTAGATCAGGGGTTGACAATGAAGTGACAGCACATAAACTATCTTTCAATGAGATGAAAGCCCTTTCTGTCTCTTCAGACCAAGGGATATCATTTGGTACAGATTTTCTGGTCAGATCTGTTAATGGCTTAGCAATGTTTGCATAATGAGGCACATATTCCCTATAATAGTTAAACAGTCCTAATATTGATCTTAAGGCTTTCTTTGTTCTTGGCGATTTTAAGTTTTTGATAGCTGCAATTTTATCCGGATCGGGCCCATGCTCTCCTGATCCAACTATATGACCTAAGTATTTTACCTTTGATCTAGCAAATGTGCATTTTGCTAAATTCGCGCTAAAATTGCACTGCTTTAATGTTTTCAAAACCGTTCTTAGATGGTTCAAATGTTCTTCCCAACTAGATGAATAAATTATGATATCATCCAGGAAACTTTCAACAAAATCATTATGAGGTCTTAGGATCTGATTCATAGTTTTCTGAAAAGTAGCTGGAGCACCTGCAAGTCCAAATGGCATTACTTTCCACTGATACTGTCCCTTAGGTGAAACGAAACTCGTTAATTCTCGACTATCTTGATCCAATGGAATTTCCCAATAACCTTTAAGGATGTCTAAAGTTGATAGATACTTTGCCGCACCAGCTTTGAATCGTAATTCTTCTGAATTTTGCATTGGAAATGGAGCTATTTTAGATTCAGAATTTAGTCCCCGATAATCGACACATAGTCGAATCGTTCCGTCTTTCTTTGCGACACATACAAGAGGATAAACAATTTCTGCAGAAGATGGTTCTATTAAATCCTTGTTTAATAGTTCCTTTATTTGATTTTCCACCTGAGGTTTTAGTGATTCCGGTATTCGGTAAATATGAGGCTGTTTCCTTTCGATTCCAGTTTTTAATGTTATTTTATGCGGTTGTACTTTAGCTCGTTTTAATTCACCATTGAAAACGACTCTGTAGTCTTTGAGAATTGTTAAAAGCTGAGTCTTTTGCTTCGGAGATAGATTTGACAATTCTGTCTTTTCTTCTAGCCGTTTCCAACAGTCCTTTATTTCTCCAAGGCCTTCTAGAGGTACAGGTTTAACTTCCCCAAAATCTTCATCAGCTTCATATATTATACCCACCGTATTCATCGGTTGGATATATTTCCTTAGCTTATTCTGATGCAGATGACGGATGCTTCCATCCGGTAGCTTAACTGCATAAGAATGTGGTGATTTTTGTTCTACAATTTCTCCTGGACCTTTCCACCTAGAACAAAGTTTGTTTGTAGAGTCTGGAATCAACACAATAACCTCATCTCCAATAGATAATTCTTTTGATTTGGATCTCAAATTATGATAATGTACATATTTCTCCTGTTGATTTTTAGTATGCTCATCAGCGTATTCCACAGCTTCCTGCAACCTACTTCGAACCTTCTGAAGATAATCAGTGATTGATTCACCAATACCTTGAGGTAAAACAACTTCATCTTCCCATGTAGATTTTAAAATTGCTAAAGGTCCAACTGGGGGGCGTCCATGAACTAGTAGATATGGTGAGACCCCAGTAGTAGCGTTTGGCACTTCACGATATGCCCATAAGAGAAAAGGCAGCTGTTTGTCCCATCCTCTACCTTGCGGCCTTATAGCATGATGTAACATTGACTTCATTGTGCCAATCCATCTTTCTATTAATCCGTTACTCTGTGGGTAACCTGGTGTAGAGAATTTTGGTACAGTCCCTAATCTTTTAAGAAATTCTTGCGTTAACTTGGCAGCAAAATTTGTTCCATTGTCCATAGCAATGATTCGAGGAATGCCAGTCCTCATAAAAATTTCCATAAAAGCATCGCACGTCGCTTTTGCAGTCAAAGATTTAATAGGAATTGCTTCTGGCCACCGACTGTGCTGATCCATAACACACAATACATACTGATGTCCCCTAGAAGATTTAGGTTCAATAGGCCCTAAAATGTCAGCGTTCACTACTTGAAAGGGTAGTTCTGGTCTACCAACAGCTTCTATAGGTCCTCTGTCTTTCAGTTTGGTTTTCCTCCGCAATTGACAATCGTGGCAAGATTCACACCAACGTTTGACATCTTTTGGCATACCTTCCCACCAAAAAGACATCGCAATTCTTTCCTTGGTTTTTCTAGAGGCAAGATGTCCTCCTGTTGGTGTTTCATGAGCCAATTTTAAAATTTCTTTTCTCCTGCAATCAGGAACTACAAGCTGTACATATTTCTGTCCTGCCACATTGCCTGTGTGGTACAGTAAATCTGATTCCAGCCAGTAATTGTTCTTACGCTGTCTGGCATCTTCAAAACACCGATTTAATGTAGCGCAGGACAACTGTTCATTTCTTAATATCTTTGCTTGCGAAATTGGAGTATTATTTTCTTCATCCTTAATAGCGATTATTTCTTCATTTAACAAGCTATTTTCCACTGGAGTAGTCGAAACCTCTACTTCAGAATTTTCTAAATCAAGTGTTCCTTGATTTGCTTCTATTTCCTTGTGAGATTCTATTTTCCTTCCCTCCACATTGAAAGTATTCGAAACTATTTCTTTCCCGTGGATATTTTTTATTTCCTCTCCGAGATATTTTCTTCTTTGTTCTTTCAACAAACTGAAAACTCTAGGAGTGATCAAAGCTTGTTCATGCAATCCTTCAACAACCGCAGCATGCACCATGATATACGGCCTGATATCATCATCTGCTGACCAAAGACTAAGTGGAACAGAAACAAGCTTTCCTTCAACCGGAGATCCAATTGCAGGCCTCAAGTAAATTTTCCCACTTGACTGCAACATTTCTTCTGGCACCACTGACTTCCGCAGTACTGTAATTTCCGCACCACTATCAATGATTCCTTGAAACTTATTATCTCCTATATTTAAATCAACTCGTAAAAGCTCACCATCCTTTTCGCTGATTGGAATTTCCCAATCGAAACTTGCATTACCTATTTTAATGCAAAGTTCATTTAACCCTTTCTTGCTTACTTCAGTTTCACTTCTATTAGAAACTTGAGATACTGTATTCATTTGTGGGCAAAATTTCTTCAAATGACCCTCTTCTTGACATTTGTAACACTTTAATACCTTTTTATCTGGAGAGCAACTCGCCGTGTTATTTCCGAAACGATTCTGTGGTCGTGGATCTGGGTTCTTTTGATAATTACAATATTCTTTCCTCTCAAAAAAACTTTTATTTCTAACTTCAGCTGAAAAAGGTTTCCTTACAGTTTCGTTCTGTTTTGTCCCATGTGGGCCAGGAATAAATTTGGTATAGTTGTGGGGATTATTTGTGAAACCTTTTGGTATCGAAACTAAGAAATTATCAATTTCCCTCACCAATTCAGGGACTGGAAGCCAATTTTCAGTCTCTTTCAAAAATATTTGGGACCTTACATGAGTAGGTAAAGTTTCTTTTATTTTATCAGCTACAATAAGCTCTTTAAGTTTAGCAAATGTTTCTACATCTCTTGATTTTAAATACAGTTCTAATGCAGCTTCCACCCGGGACGCATACTGAGCATAACTTTCATTGTGTAATTTATAACAAGAATCAAAATTCTTCTTGTGTTGTAAGGGGGTTATTCTATGTTCCCTTAAAATGAAATTTTTGATTTTGTCATACTGATCTAAATCTTCTTCAGACAACATAGCATTTATTCCTTTAGCACGACCCTTTAAACACTGTAAAATAATTTTCCCTTCATACTGCTCGGGTACTTCATAAAGCTTGAACATCCTTTCGGCATGATGGAAAAAGAAGGGCCATTCTTCGGCTCGTTCCGGGGGATCTAAAATTACCCCTTTCATTATATTTAAATAACCTAGAAATGCGTTTCCTAATTTATCTCGCCCATATTCGACAGTGCTTCCTGAATTGCTCTCATCTTCCCTTTCTTTTAATTCTAATTCACGCATTTTAATTTCATGCTCACGTTGCCTTTCTTCTCGTTCTAATTCGCGTTGCCTTTCTTCTCGTTCTCGTTCTAATTCGCGTTGCCTTTCTTCTCGTTCTCGTTCTAATTCGCGTTGCCTTTCTTCTCGTTCTCGTTCTAATTCACGTTGCCTTTCTTTGGCTTTCTCTCTCTCTATCCGATCGGAAATTATTGTATTTATTAATTCTCGAACAAATGACTCTTCAAAATGTTTAGATTGTGTAATCACATTTTTTAAATCTATTATTTTTGCGTCCGGAGGAATCTGTTCTCCTAACTCATTAGCCAATATTAACAGATCCTCCTTCCGAGCTTTACCCAAGAATGCGAAAGCCATTTTAACAACTAATGTTATCGCAAATTACCAAACGTTTAATTATCAATTATTCAAAATAAAACATTTAAAATCCTACAAATCATCTTTCTTTTGTTTTATCAATAAAACACTTTCGTTTACTTAGTGCACAAAAAAAATTAAATAATTTATTTTAATACTTAATTTAAAAATTTATAGTTTCGATTTTCAATTCAACACACTGTAATACACTTAATATATATAAAACTTCAATTATATATAATACACATTAATGAATGAAAACAATTTAAATTAAGCTAAAAAAAATTGCATATACGAATCATAATACCAGTTTAAGCATTTCAAATTAAATAAATCCTTATCGCAGCAGATCATTAAGCATAACAACTTAAGTCAATAAAAAAAATTAAATAATTTTTTTAGTAACATGTATTTATGTTCATCACTATTTGTATATACTATTTTACTTTAAAATAATATGAAGCAGAGCTATCGAAATAACCAAAAATCTATTCAATAGTTGCAAGCACAATTACTTTCGAAATATAAAATAATTCAAAACTTCCCCTCTTCAAAATGTTTCACACTTTCGGTTTTGAATCAAAATTTAAAATCTAGGTTACTTTACATAAATATTAAATACAATCATAGTAAATAATTAATATACCTTATAATACTGAATAGTTCTGAACACGTTATTTGATAATGCAAAACAATAAACATTTTAGAAGCATTTAAACTTTCTTGAAATAGTTTCTTATTCCATAAACTTATATCATTTACATAATAAACAACAAAATGATAATGAAAATTCTAAACAAAAAGATTTATATCCTATTATATCATATTAAACCAAACATACGTTTCAACAATTTACTATTCAATAATACAGCATCTTTTAAATTAATGCACATAACTCAAGAAATTGACAATTAGCAACAACAACATCATTATTATAAATTTGTTTTAATAAACAGATTATTCCAAAAATATTTTTCCTTAATAAATCAAAATTATTTATATATATTTTTAATAATATCACCAGTTAGAGGGAAAAAAAAACTTTTCTGAATCATTATGAACAAATATCAATAACCAATAATATTTCGAAACCAATATCGAAACTTATATATTTTCTCAATTAAATTAAACATTATGCATATTTATTTTTATCTTGATATTTCAAACATTTAAACAGTTTTTATTAATTATATTTACTTCTTAAACAAAACCCTACAAAGAAATTTAAGAAAATTCTAAAACAAAAGTTCCCTTAAACCATACATAATTAAAACAAAAATTGGCTCTTAATGGAATGAGAAGCAATCAAAATATACAGACTCACGACTTTGTAGATACTTTTCCATCATTAGCATCCCATCATTTCGTATCAATCCGGAACACATCCTACCGACTGCGCCAATGTGATTGTTTCCACGAACCTGTCGTTTCCAGGATCGTTCAGTAATACGAAAGATCTTGGGTTTTTACTACACATTTATTTTACACAAAAAAAACACATAACATTAACTACAGACACAAACATAATTTTAAATGGTTCCTTTTTACATCATTTGAAATACCAGAACTTTCCCCTGCCTGGAAACGGCACCTCCGCTACCACTCGTGGCGTTTTTCAAGAACCACGTTCCTTTCGCTCCCACACACTTTCATGATCTCTTAAACTCCGCCTCCAGCGTCTCCCACATCCGTACACAACGAAACAGAAAGCCATCGTTTTTGAAGAGGACCAAATGGAACAACTTCGGAAGAAACTTGGCAGGAACTCTGCAACTTCTGGAAGTTCTCAGATTTCCAGTGAGCACGTCACTCGCTAAAACCAATCATACAAATCAATTAGCGCCACTCAAGAGATAAGAGGAACTCTATCGCTGTGCAGAATCTTAAATGTCCTCATAATTCTTTCGAAACTGACTCGGAGAAGTGCTGACTGCTTGCACAATGCTCTCATTATTGACAGCCACAATTCCTACAGAGTAGGCAGAAAATGCCCTTTTGGTAAGAAATGTCCTGTTCCCTCGCGCCATAGTAATTTAGACAAGAAAAGATTAATATTGTTGCAATGAAGTAATTTAGTTTTCAAAATTAAAAGTTGTAGATTTAGTACAGGTTTTCTGATTTTTAAACTAAATGAAATTCTAAAAACTTAATTTTATTTATCATATTTTTCATAATTATAAAAGAATTATTACATATGAATTAAAAAATAATACTAAAATTAAAAGCAATAAATCAACTTAAATCGACTACTTAAATCGACAAGAGAGATAAATGTTCAAACCACAAAATATGCCTAGGGAAATATTGTTACTCTTTATTATGTGTCTAAGAATGCGTGGTTTGTCTCCCTTTTTCACAATCAGGTGGTCGACTTGTTTTAAATGGATGAAATTCGATTCAAATCCTTGATAATCGATTATTTTACAAATGGAAAAGAAAGACAATCGGAGAGGAGATGATGAATACGGGATTGAAATGTCTAAAACACTTTACGTGTCTTTAAAACATGTAAGTTTGTTTTTGCTTTGATATTAATCTAAAGCTTAGAACAAATAATGTAGTCGAACAATATTACTGCGCCAAAGAGTAGAGAACAGTACACAGGGTAAAATGCGCAAAGCAGGCGATAAGTTCGCCAAATTGGCTTAACGGTTCGGATTACGTATGTATGACGTGCTTTTCGCTTATGAGGTAACGTGATCGCATGACATGCGCGTTTTGTATGCAACCCTTAAAACTATTACAGAATAATCTTAATGCATTGAGTTTCGATATTCGATTTTTGGAGTTTGTGTGTTGCTTGCGAAAATTAATAGGTAGGGATGAGGATATATTGATTTTACGTTTTCGCTGAGTACGTATGGAGAAAGAATCATCTGGAAAACATAATAGAAGATTTTTTAGATGCGATAAAAACGGTATATTCGCTGAAAAGTAACGATTCGGAGAGCGATGAAGATTAGGTGAGTTATTTTGTTTTTCATTACAATTTTATTCATATTTAGAAACTAAAGTTTTTATAAAAATGAATGTTTCTATAAGTAAATGAATGTTTAAGTTGTGTGTATTGCATGTTAGTGTTAGAACGTGCCAAGTACTGAAATTTCTTTAATGTGGGCGATATACAGGGAGTCCTGGTATGCACTGTTGAGGAAGGCAAAGGCCCACCCTGGGCTGTCAGGCCAATGAAGAAGTGCTTCAAAATTCCTTATCTGTTCTCTTTTAAGCGAGTTTATTTTTTTTAAATAAACTAAAAAGTAGATCGAGAAAAGCTTAAGTATAATATTGATAAGACAAAAAAAAAGTTTCTTCATAATGTTAGTTAATTGTGAGAAATGAGAGAGAGACCATAAAAATAAAACTACTAAGACAAATGTACTAAACTTGGTGACAGTTTTCAAAAGATCATAGCATTTTATTTTCCCAAACAAAAAAAAAAAAAGAAATCAACGCTTTTGAGCTTCAAAAAAATTCCTTCAAGGCAGCAGAGGATGATAATATAATCATAATCAAAGATTAATTAAGTAAGAAACATGCTTATTTTTGCAAAATTACATGTCCAAAAGCAACATGGCAATCGGTTCGAAAGGCTAAAGTCATAAATATTACAACCTGGTTTCTTTCGCTTTACAACATTTACCGTTTGAAACAAGCTAACCATTAAGTTCTAGTAAACTGTTGGCGCAGTCCTTGAAGGAAGTGCAACAGTTTACTGTTGCACTTCCTTATGGTAACACATAGTTAATGTTTAGTTGACGAAAAAACAATGCCTTCCCGAAGTTGGACTTTTGAGCTGGTCATTCTGCACAGGAGGAATATCCTGCATCGGAACAGAAAAATATCCATTTCAAATTACCTTGAAAGCATGTCATTGTCTAATTAATCTCCGTGCACGCCAAATACCATCTATGTATTTTGTGTCACAGTGACGCGTACTAACGCTAGGCTCGTACAACTTCTAAAATTTGAAATTATTTTTAAGGGCCCTTGAAATTCCTGGAATTTTTAATTGACTCCTTGAAAATTATTAATTACTCCTGAAATTTTTACTTACCTCCATACATTAATTTTTTTGTTAGAAAATTACCACTTTTTATACGTTTCTAATTTTAATATTTAAAATTTCCAATGAAATTTCCCGAAAACTCCTAATTGTGTATTAGCTTTTAATGTTACCATAAGATGGCAGCTCGATTGATATTGTTGTATTCATAACTGTTGACTAAAATAAAGATACAGTTCAGCAGTGATAATTCCTGATGATTTAGTTCAGTCAGAACCAATTGCAGTATTTATATTTATGTGTGTGAAGTGAAATGAAGAGTAATCACTAATAAAATCGTCATGTGGTGCAATCTATGGAGGAAGGAATATAAGAGTAGCTCTAACCGCGAAATATCATGAGCGCCGGTGAAGTAACTAGCAGACGTTACCACGCCCCCACTGTCTTTCAAGAGAAACAGTTCTTTCTTATTAAAGACACAGTATAGGCATTATTTTCATTTAAATTGCACACACTGAAACTAAAGTGATCTAAATAACTTACTATTTAAAAAAAATTATAGATAATTAAGTGCTATTTTGTATTTTTTGCTAATTATAAATATTATGTATTTCAATAAAGAAATTTCAAGCGTGTTATTCACGTTATTGACTTTGAGATAAACACTTGAATATTATGCATTAAATTAAATATCATATTATTATATTTATAATCATTAAAAATCTCGATTTTTCTTTTCTTTATTGATATTCAGTGGTAAAGTTTGATACCCATGTTATTCCCCGAGATTTTATGCATGCATGCAATATTCTGCTATTTGGTTATGATTTTTCCCTTTATAAGAAGGATTTATGCTTCTATATACAAATTTATTTATACCTATATAGTAAAAGTATTTTACCTTTGGTGTATTCTTAGTCCAATAATAGAAAAAAAAAAGTTTTCATTATCAATAATTATTTGTAAATGAATTTTGTTGAATAATGTAAAGTAAAAAAAAAAATTGTGATATAAAGTCAACTGTAAGAAACCTAGAAACGAAATAAAATATTTTTTTTTAAATCTAAAACTGAATTTCAATAAACCTTGATTTATTATATTTAATAAGATTTATATAAAATAAAAATACCTTCTCAAGTAGTACGATATTTTAACATTAATGTAATGTTAAAAACTCAGTACACTTGTGCTTAAAAAATTGGAATTTATTCACTAGCAAAATAGTTAAATGTATTCCTAAACTTATAAAATTAATCTCCTTTAAAATTCATTTTTTACAGATGAAATTTTTCTTTTATAATGATTATTCAATAAAAATTATTTAAAATAATGTCAATTTAAACAATGAAGTTAAAATAAGTATATTTTCTTTCAAATATTGCCGACCGATTGGCTGAGTGGTTAGCGCTTCTGACTCTTGAGCTGTTGGTCCCGGGTTTGAATCCCGGTTCGGGCACAGATGTTACTATCTCTCTGTGTTTCTCTGATTTATCTTGTGTGATGATGTATGAATGTGGCCCGCCCTATAAATGGGTTTGTGGTGGTATGGCGCGGGTAACGCTACTCGCCTCCGTGACTTCGTTCACAGGTGCCCGCTGGGTAACGATAAATGAGTAGCAATTTTTGGCCTTGTTGTGGCATAGGGTTCAGTCACCCTTGTGTGCCCGCCATTGGAAAAAAAAATCTTTCAAATATTTCAATTCAATAAAAGGCTTAGTAGTAAACAACTGGTTTTAGTGTAATGATTTGGAAGACAGAGGGGTATGGCTCATACGTCAAGCGCTGACCAAAAGGGCGGCTCCACTTATGTTCCTTCCTCCATGGGGCAATCAGACGACAGATTTAAATTGATTCTTTTTCTTTCTCTTTTTCTCATATTGTATAAAATTCACTAAATATTAATATTTAAATTTTGAATTAAAATACACTCTTCATGTCTTGGTGAAAATTGCGTATAATTTCAGTGAATTGGGTTGAATTTGTTTATCAATGCAATAAAGGTTGAAATGAGTTATTTAGCCGCACAACTTGTCTAGTGGTCAGTGTGCCTGACTGCGGATAAGGAGGTCCTGTGTTCGAATCCCGGTGCGGGCATGGATGTACTTTCTCTCTCTATTTATCCTGCCTTTGTCCCTTATTTGTATGAATGAGATGTGAATGGTTGCCTACCCTATAAACGGGTTCCTATGGCATGTATGTACTGAAGAAGTCGGACTCCACACCAAATAGGGTTCAGTTGGAAAAGTGGAGCAGCGCACCCCATATTGCCAGCCTACCTGGCACAAGACAACAACAACAACATGAGTTATTTAATCTGTCAGGGAAAAGCGTTTTTTCAATGACTCTGGAAAAGCCATGCAAAGGTTGGCTTTTGCTTGGTTCAGAAAAAATTAGTTTTGTAATTTTGTGGAAATATTATAACTGACTGTAAGATTTCTCAAATAGACAAAATTATTGCCACTTATGGAAAGTAGTTAATCTGCTTTTACTAATCTTTTATAGTCAAGCATCTGTTGAACGTGGGTTTTCCGTGAACAAAAATTTGATGGTAGAAAAGTAATCAATCACACAACTGTGGCTAAGCGCGTCATTGATGATCACGTCTAAAGCATAATTTACAAAATATTAATTAAGAAAAACTTACTTAATTTTGCTGCTAGTGCCAGGCAAAAGTATAAATTATATCTAAATGAATTAAAACAGCAAAAAAGAAGCCGATAACAAAAGGAAAGCGAAAAGCACTTCTTATAGAAACTGATGAACTGAAAATCAAAAAGAAAGATGATATGTATGAACTTGAAAAATCTACGGAGTATGCTGAAAGAACTAATAAACTAACATTAATTGCAAAATCATACATGTGTCGCAGTGGTACTTTTGAGAAGCAGCAGTTATTACTAAGAATTAATAATGAATTAAAAGCAAAAATTTTAGACGTGGAAAGTCGGCGCATTTTCTAACAGCGATATTTCGTGTATATAAACCAAGAAATGCGAAAATCTATTGTGTGTGTGTGTGTGTGTGTGTGTGTGTGTGTGTGTGTGTGTGTGTGTGTGTGTGTGTGTGTGTGTGTGTGTGTGTGTGTGTGTGTGTGTGTGTGTGTGTGTGTGTGTGTGTGTGTGTGTGTGTGTGTGTGTGTGTGTGTGTGTTCGCAAGAGGTGGAAACGGGGGACAATAGTGTGTATACACACCTTCTAACCGAGGGCGTCGGCAGATCCGAGGACGTCCTCGCATTGAATTTCCTTTTTTTGTGTAGAAATTGTATAATTTCAGCTCGAATTTTATATTTTGTTGAAATTTAAGAAAGCTCTCTATTTGATTTTGCTTATTTTAAGTCTAGATTATATAATTTTATTTTTTTATTATCAGTTTTGTTGACATTTAAAAGAGTCCTCGGTTTACACCTTGTGCATTAAACTTGTGTATGTGTGTATCAAAAGTGTGTATCTTGTAAAATGTGACGTCCTCGGTGGTCCGGTAAAATCCGGGTTGTGAGTGTGTCCTCAGACAACCGAAAAATTGTACATTGTGTATGTCAAAAATTTTCTAATAATATCGTTCATTGTAATAATTTCATAAAAACTCATATATTTAGTTTTTTTGGTACATTAGTAGATGAGTATAATTATTATTATGTTTTTTAAAAAAAATAAGTAAATTAAAAATTTAAATAAAGTTAATTACCTAATATTTTGTAGCTTGTTTTTTATAGAATAGCAGACCTTTTGAGAATTAAAGGAACTTCTTTAAAAAATTATTAAATAGATTTTTTCGTTTAATATGAAGTTAATTTTATTAAATGTACAAAATATTATAAATGTTAATTATATATTTTTTTAATTATAAGTATTGAAAAATTTTCTTAATTCGAAAAAATTCCAAATGTTATAATAAGAAGTATAATTTTAATTTTGCTTAATTAGATATACAGTTTTTAATTTACACTTTAATATTAATCATTGTGTTATGTTTTGTTCTAATTACATTTTTAAAAATAAAACGTAAAGATATTTATATTTTCCTGCTTTTTCATTAACCTTTATTTATTTATTTATAAATAAATAATTAAAAAATTAAAATTAATGGTAAATGAAAATTTACAAAAAGTTTTTAATTAAATTTGTTCAGAAATTTTCAACACATAATATCATTACGTTACATTCTTATTATAAACTCTTATGAAAGGATTTTACTGTATACTTTATCAGTCCCCCCCCACTTAATTATAAATATAAAAAGTAATTTTTTGTTTCATACATTAGATTTTCTTTTTTCAAATTAAATCATATACATACCAGAATTCAAGGACATCACATACACACAGGCTATCGAGGGCATGACATACACACAGGCTATCGAGGGCATCACATACACACAGGCATTAGAGGACATCACATACACACAGGCAATGGAGGCCATCACATACACACAGGCTATCGAGAACCTCATTAGAATGTAAAAACTGAACAAGAAATTTAATTTAACTGAAACTCCATTCAATTAATTTTAATTGAATAAACGATTAATTCAATATTTTTTGTGTTGAAGACCTCATACATTCAACTGATTGCTTATTTTTGTATACACAATCAGTAAATGGAATAAATTTATTCCTATTGAAATCTTCAAGGAAGAAATATATATCTTGATATACATATGCGATACAGTTGTTTGGATTCCATTTGGAATTATTAGTTCAAACTATTTTAATTTTATTTCTATTAAATCAATTAATCCATTTTTCTTGTATATTTTACTAACAAGTCATTATTCAATTTAAATTTGAATATTTAAATATAGATACCCATATGTCCATTTTTAACAATAACAATTTTCTTGAATTTTTTTAATAATATTTAAACTTTAAAATTAATTTTTTGCACCATTATTCTGTTTTAGTTCTTCTAAATAACAAGATAATTTTTGTTAATCGTATTAATTTGCACATTTGATTCAAATTTTCATTATTCTAAACATCTTTCCCCGTTTTATTTTCAAACCATATTCTTCAGTTATAGTAAAGAAAATGTATTTTATTTCTGGTAGCATATATATAAATACTATTCCATACCTATTTTATTTTTTAAGATAATTTTCGGGACAAATACACAAAATTAAAGTTAATTAATTATTCCCAAATACAATGAAAATTTACATATTTAAGCAATCCGAAAATTTCATCGAAAATGACATTCTCAGCTTTTGTATATTTTAAATCCCTGCGGGTAGAAAAAAAGAATTAAAATTTGCCTTGATTACTTCCTGTAAGTGAGTAATCACAAATCACTGAGGAAGCATTGTGAAAATTCAAAGACATTTTCAAAACCACCTGACGTATAGAAAATCTTGTAAAATGGGCAGTTTCAGGAGGGTTTGTTTTTAAGCAGAATCAAAAGAATACGTTTTCTTATATTTAGTTAGAATTAGATATATAAAAAGAAATAAAAAAATATTCAAATGTAAATGCTTAGAAGTGTTTGTACAGATCGCAATGTCCATAATTATTAACCATTTTTAATCTTTTCATCAACAGCATCCTACAACAATTATCTTCTTTTAATTCTAGTTTATATGTTGACAACTTACAAATTTGTTTCATATAATATGAATTTCTTAGATCAAATATGTATTTAAATGCCATACAATTGAATAAACTGTAAATAATTTTGTTACTTGATGTGTACAGAATGGTTTTAGTCTACTTCCTAGCAAGTGTTGCTGTGATCATTTCTGCAAGAAAACTAACATTCACCATGATCCTTTGCTTCTCTTAAGCAGAAGACTTATCCATGTGATTGATAATATAAAATTCCTTGGAGTGATTTTCGATAGAAAATTAACTTTCCTTTCTCAAATTTTACATTTGTGGAAGAATCGTTAGCTATTTCTTATAATATCTGTTCGGCAATTTCGATTACATTTTGGAGTACAGATCACAAATCACTCTTTTAAATGTACCAGTCATTAATGTTATCTCCCATTGACTACGGCTGTGTTGTTAATGGATCGACTATATTTTTCATCTTAGGCAGATTGGACACAGTTCACCACTCTGCTGTAAGAATATGCTCTGATGCCTTTCACATATTACTCATCAAGAGTCTATATTTAATCTGCCCTCAGTTACTCTTAGACCTGTCTCTTAATTATTATTCAAAAATTGTATCCTCACCTCATCATCTCTTACGTTCTATTGTTCATAATTCTGCTCTTAAGAGATTATATAAAGCAAGACCATGCAACATTCAATCTTTCTCACTCGTGTTAATCTTAGCTTTTGCTGTCTCATCTATGTGATGATTCTACAAACTTATTCGCACACCCACCTTGGTATGATGTACACATCACCTTACTCAATTCTTTTGAAGACCATAAAAAGTCGGACGTAACTTCTGCTATTTTTCAACAGTTTTATGCATTTCAACGCTATCCGTGTGCTATGTAGAGTCCTGTCTTCATAAGTGGATTCAAAACTGCTAGACACTTTGGCTGTGCTGTTTTTCTTAATATTTCTTTTAGCTAATATCTCCACAAGCCCTACTTCATCTTCATTGCTGAGGCTAAGGGTATATCACGTGCACTTAAGCAACTGCATACTAAAAATGGGCATACATTTACGTATTTTCTGAAAGTAGAATTATTTTAGAAGTTATGAGAAATTGTATGTTTTATTTCGGTAGTGTTCAAGTATTTTAATATATTGTTTTTCCTGGATACCAAGCCACACACATTATATATATATAGATGACAATGAGAAGACTAATGTGACAGCTAAGCCTGCAATTATTTCCATTTTAACTTTAGTTCCATCTATGTGATGTAAGAAATAGATTTAAACATTTCATACAGTCACTTTGACAGGAGTTCTGTAATAGGCAAGTCTGCAAAAAAATCTTAACCATCTTCCCATTAGTCATTCTTTTACCTTTACCTTTACCCTTGGTCTATACCGAATCACACATGTCCAACTGACTCGTCTTCGTATCGGTCATAAGCGTTTCACACACAAAGAACTATTTTTAAGTCATTTAAGGAATAAGTGTTTCTGGGTAGGATTTTTTGTAGAATTTAGTTGTGTGTGTAAGACATATACAGTGCATCATATTTCAATCATATATCCAGATTTTAATTAATGCCACTGTGCATATTTTTTAACTATTATATTTTAACCTTAGAACATTTGCTACGGGAACCCAGCCATTTCAATCTCTGTGCGTGTTTAAAAGCAATCGATTTTAAGCATTTTATCTAATTTTAACTATCGTACACAAACCCCATTTAATATTTTATAATTTTGCAGTATATATAATAACGGTTCTTTCGTAAAAACTTTAAATGGTATGGTAAGATCTATTTAAAAATATTTAATGTTATTTGGTTTGGAAAATAAAGTCCGCATCTAAAACTTCACTTTGGGTCAGCTTGTTTTATTTGGACTTAGTACCACAAAACCCAACCAACCAACGAAAATTTACCTTCATATGTAATATTTTTTCCAGAGAATTATGTCCATAGAAGAAAAAATATTATTTTCACAAAACTAGCTTAGAGGGAATTATTTTGAAAAATATTAACGAAAATAAATATACAAATGAAAATTATGAATGAGAAAATGAAATAAATTATATAATAGTCTATAAGTGAAATATACATTTAGAATCAGCTCTAATATATTTTCACATAGAACTAAATAGATTTAAAATATATCATTGAAAAGAATATGATAGTTTCAGTGCTATTATTGTCTTAATGTTATTATCTGCGATATTGTAGTAACAATCATTATACAGCTGAGACATGTGGCATTAGGTTATTAGTAAAATAAATAATATAAATTTTGCTGTGACGATAAGTACGTTTCTTGGAAAGCAAAATGTGATAAGATTTTAATGATTTTTTTCAGATTCTTAAAAACCTCTCCAATCAGATAAGTACATTTCTTGATTTTTTCAGATATGCACCCTTACCAACCACAAACTATTTTTTTCTCTGATTGGCTTTAAAAATACTATTTCTCAGGATGAAGCTTCCAGCAATCTTTTCATTATTTGACTCCAAATTCGTAATATAAAAATTTAAATAAGCAATTAAAAAGTTTAATATTTGTTTAAATATTTACTTTTTTACATGTATATTACAAAAATATACACGGATTAGCAATAATAAGAGCCAAAAGAATTATTTATTATAGTATTTCAATTTTCGTTAAATTTGCTATAAAATTTTGCAGCAATTAACTATCGACAACACTTAAAATACTTTATAATTTTTTAAAACTTAAATTGTATTTTTTGCTTAGTCCAAACAGTATACGCAATTTATTTACAAGAAACATTTAAAATAAAACAATATGAAGTCTTATTTAATCTCTTGAGCCCGTTTCAAAAAACAGCTCCTACGCCGGCGTGAGATGACATTTCCTACCCCCTTGACTGAAAGGAGAGGGTCATTTTCACCATGAGGAATCTTAATTCTAATCGTAATTTTCTTAATCTTAAACATAATTTTCATGAAAATGTAAATGTGCTTACCATAAATTCTATACTTATCAATAAGCAATCGATTTTTTTCCATTCGTTCATACCAAATTAAGAAATGTTATAAGAATTTTAAGATTGCATGCATGCGTTTGTAAAACAAATTTAGACTGTTTCAAAAACTATGATATAGAGTATATTAATTTATTACAGATAATTTTCTGAAATAATTGTTTAAAATAATTACAGACTTCTTTAAAGTAATGAATTTGCAATTAGTTATAATAAAAATGGTAAGCAATGAACTAGCTGAATATTTAAAAAATATTCTTAAAAACAGCATGCCCGGTATTAAAAATGTAAATTAAGATATTTTGAACAAATATTTCTTTTAATAAGTAAGTACATGCAAATTGCCGAAGTTGCATTTGAAAAAGATTTAAAGTAATCTGTGTGTTAAATACAGAAATGATTTCTGTTTTCTTTTGAATTAAGTATTTTTATTTATGACAAAATTCTATATTGAATGGATTAAATATATGCTTTTTTATCTTTCACTTTTAAGGAAAAAGCTTAAAAATGGACTTTTCCTTTCTGCGTGTTTCTGTAACTAATTATGAAACGTTTTGAACAATGATTGTAGCCAGACAAATCTTGAGTTTCTACTTTATATATAGCATTCAGTTTGATTGTATAATAAAATTACATTTGTCATACATTAAATAGTAATATTCAGTTCATTTCTCAATGATATACATTTGTTCATTTCTCAATTCATTTCTCATGTTCATTTCTCAATTCAAATAGTACATTCCAAAATATACTCGCATTAGTCTCAGAAAATATTATTATACAATTCTAATAAGAGCATTAGCAGAAAAACATTATCTTTATATTATGGGTAAATTTTATCTGCAGTGTTTTAAGCTTTAATAAAACTATGCTTATTAAATTATTTTAAAAAACCAAAACCGTGATTATTTTCATTGTAAACAGAAATTAAAACTACGTACTACGTAAGAAACACTGACATAACTATAAGTAACTTTCAGAAATATCTACCGCATCTCAATTTATGAATGGAAGTGTTTTCATTTTATTTTTAGCGACAAAAAGTAATTGATAATAATGAAAAAAATTTGCTGTAACTTTCACCTACATGGTGCTTTAATTAAAATGAACGACGCTCCCTCTGACTTATATTCGCAGAGGCAAAGGCATAGCGAGCTTGGCTTGTCCAAGTGTCATTAGAAACAACAACATAAAATTAATAATCAAATATTAGATGGAGAATAATACATTTAAAATACCAATTGGGAAATAATGCATTGAAAATACGAAATATATTAAACAGATGGAAAAACGTTCAATATATATTTTAAAATTTTTGCGCTGAATGTATTGCTAAACATAAATGCTTTTATCTATTCTTGTACTTTTCAAAATTTTCGCTTATGTGATTCTTCTAATCTTGCATATATATATATATATATATATATATATATATATATATATATATATATATATATATATATATATATATATATATATATATATATATATATATATATATATATATATATATATATATATATATATATATACACAGTATTCATTAACCAGGAAAAAATGATGGTAGTGTTTCCATTCAAGTAGAATAAAATTATATAATTATATATAGTGTTAACAAATTTAAATTTTGAATCAAAATTTACTAGCGTTAATTCTAAAAAGAGTTTAACATGGAATAAATTTTCTGTGACGAATTATTCTGAAGGACCACAATGTGAAGGGAACCATTGAAGCCTGACAAAATGAAAGTGCAGGAGTCGTCGAGTCAAGAAACTGGTTTGAAACGTGTCGGAAGTAGAAAAGATTTCTTTCAACCCCTCCACCGGACAGATACCCTGTGTTGGTATAATGAATGAGTGCGGTGTTTACCTAAGGTTAACTTGTTGCATACAATATTATGATCAGAGTCAATAGATAGAATGGAAGTGTCATCTGCAAAACTAATCATGATGTTTGAGTGTTGGGGTATATCGCTTATATATATATATATATATATATATATATATATATATATATATATATATATATATATATATATATATATATTAAATAAAAGGGACCAAAAATACCAGTTGTCTGTTTTGTAAATAATGAAAGTGCATATTTATACTTATAGTGTAATTATTATTTTGGTTAAAAAAAACTTAAAAACCATTTATTTTTCAACGAAATGATATTTAAAATATTTTCTCAGCTTTCTATCCACATCTGCAATATGTTTATGCTTGCATGCAAAATATCATATTCACTTTATGTTTATAAGCAAAAGTCGATATTAAATGAAATCAAACAAATAACATGCGTTACAAATTTCAAATATAAATCTAATTCTTATTTGCTGCTCGAATGAGACATGATTCTGAAATTATTGCAATATTTTTTCGCATAAGATAAGCAAGCAGAATTTAACTTCAGAGAATAAGAATAAATGGTAAACACATTTATCTAAACAAACAAACAAAAACGTATTTTTTTCTTTTCGATGGTCTAAAAACATAGATTAGTTCATTGAATCCGGTTTTTCGGATTATTTCAATGGATTTGCTTTCTTTCCATCTCTATTATATATGCTATCACTTTAAAATTTATAAGTTTTCAAGAAAATTTGAACTGATGTTCATACTTAATAATTTTTTATTCCTCTTTACAGTCAATTATATAATGATTAAGACAAATAAATTTTCTTGATTTTTTTTCTGACCATACATGTTTCTAATTTCAAATTAACAACATCTGCATCAAATTTTCTATTTACACTTAAGTTTTGTTCATCCTCCATTTTGACATTCCTGTATTTTTTGAAGACTTCATAATACACAGAAATGGGGGACTCATATTTCATGTATTATAAAAATATTCCATGTATGAAAGCAATCACAAAGCTCTAGAAAATGATCATTTCATATATGTATCTTGGTTTTTTTTTTTTTTTTTTTGTAAAGAACGGAAATGGTGCTACTCCTCATTTCACATGAGAATATCATTTTGGTGCGTTTGATGTACATAACCTCACCATGCTGTTTTAAGGAAAAGTGTTATCATTTTCAGTCGAACTCGCACTAAATCACTAAACTACATTTAGGAATGAACTGGCATTTGATATTAATAAATATCAAATACTGCTAGCTTTAAAAGATATTTTATTAAGTGTTTTAGAAAATTGTCTTTTGTTTTAAAAACCTTTTGTTAGGGTTTCCACATAAATTAATGTTTCTATAAAATATGCAGAATTTTGAGAATTCATTCAATCCAAATATATTTTGTATAAGAAAATTGGCTGAATACTAATAAATTTATTTAGTTTCTCAATCATAAAGTCAAATTTTTATAAATTCCTACTTTGAATAGACAAAATCGAATATTCTTAACTAAGATTTTGTAATATAATTTAAAATGATGGAGAGAGAATAAAAATTTGCAATTGTTATTTGAAAAACAATAAACATTTGCACAAATCCCGTGAAAGGTGAAATTTTCTAAATCATGCAAAATAAATGTCACTTAACAATATATTAATTTACACACTTTTAATATTTACTTCTTTTATTTTTCAATATTTAATGATTGCTATAATTTATGGTTTATCATATATGAAATATACTTTATAAATAAACACTATGCCGTGTTTTTTTATGAGTTATTAAATAAATTTTTTAAAAATGAATTCTAATATTAATATAAGCATTATGATTTCAATAAAATAGTTCTAATTCAAAAAATAATCTTTTTTGTGTTGTAAAAAATAACTTTAACCATTGATAACATTAATTTAAAGTTATCATTGTAGAAATTTGGTAAAAATGTCTTTCTTGTTAATTAATTTATGCTTACCAAAATACAATTTTTGAAAATATCTATTAATTTAGTCAATAATATTTAAAAATATTTACTTGCTGTAAGCAAAATTGGATCCATATTTTTATTTTCTAATGATAGACTAAAAAACAAATTTAACTCTATTATGTTTATAAAGTTACTTTCTTTTCAATATTCTTTAATTCAATTTAGCATTTCTACACATGTATATTTCGAAGCATTTATGTTTCACTGAAGGGGAAAAGTTACAAAAAAATTTATGTGCGTAAAAAATGTTAATGTAATAAAATATTTCACTTCAAATATCTAATTATTAGAATATTATTATTAAACCAATAAAGTGAGTTTTAAAACTCCCGATTAAATATGTTTTTAATATTTTTTAAAAAAATCATTAGCTGTCAAAATCTTTATCAAGTTTTGAGTTGTTTGTTCTTCTTTGTTAAATATATAAAACTTAAATATGCAAATACGCTTTCCATTAAAAGACCGACATTTATATTTTTCCCCAAAATCTTTTATGGTGATAGTTTTTTAGAATTGACGATTTTTGTATATAAAAAGCAGCAATTATATTTGAATCAAGAGCCCACAGAAGTTTGAGTACTCGAATGTATGACCCCAGTTATTTTAGTTTGAAATTTTCTTTCTCTTGCTGTTTGGCAGGAAGTAAACTGACCACATTTTGGACAATTCATTTCTGAGGAAACCCGTGGGAACTAAATCAGGAGTGGTCCCTTTTTCCGGCGTACTGTTTCTGAGTCATTCACAAACAGGAAGTGTCCATTCGTTTTGCTGATTACTAGTGGAAATCTTTTGCATAGAATATTAGCAAAATACGGACTCTACTGATTCACGCATGAAATAAGCTGAATAAATAATTTTGATACTCTAATTCTTAATTTTATCTAAATAGTAAAATTATTTTATAGTATTAAACCTATCAAGCATATATTTATGCAATATATGAAACTTATGGTAATATATATCTATCCTAAATAAGTGCAATAAAATTTCTTATTAAATAATATTTGGTCCAAGGATACACATATACATATCTGTAAAAAATTGCTACTTGTGATTTCTTTGAAAAGGAACATCAAATAAATTGAAATCTTTTTTTAACATGTTAGATTTCAAGAAATTTTAATTACTGCAGATTTGGAAAAGACAATATAATATACCTTATATTTAAATTTATTACAAAATGATAAATATCTCCTAAATGCTTTGAGAGTTTTCTTATATTTTCACAAAAAATATGTCAATTATTAAATGTGAGTGAAAAAAATAGACAAGCCACTTAAAGAGTTGTTAATTTCATTTTCTTTATTTATAAGTCAGCCACCTTCATTAACAACTTAATATAAGAGATAAATATCATTATTGTGCCACTGTAATGTAGAAGAATTTTTGCCATTCATCGTTTAGCTGCATATAACAGCAGCATTAAAATTATCATTTTCGGAGAGAAACCAGAATATATAATCTAAAAACAATTACTGAACAAAATTTTTACAAATATCAGCACTATATGTGTCATAGAAAAAAACGTATTTTAAATTTTCTCAAATAAAAGAATATTAAAAAAAAAATTTGCTCATTCCAAGAATAACAGATTTGTAAGCAAAATATCACAACAATTTTTTCAGCATAAAAACCTATTTTTCAGAAAATACAGATTTTTACTGTTCCTACTTTAGTGTGACGTTATAAACTGCTATATATAATATAATATAGCAGTGCTTAAAAGATTTCTATTGAATATAATTAGCAAAATTTGCTTTTTTTTTTTTTTTTTTTTTTTGCATTAAGAAAAATTCTTTGAGTTGGAACGATTCTATGTAATTCAGCTAACCTTAGCAATTGTCGAACAATTTCAAAAGAAAGTCTATTCGTAATTTCTTTAGAATTTTTCACAGTATTCAAAAAATTATTATTTTTTAAGCCAGCTTTATGATTGTTGATCTTTAGCATGAGAATAACGCGTACATATTAGAATTTTTAATTTTAATTCAAATTCTCTTTTATTTCTGCAAATCAAGCTCTGACCACAACTCTAACTATACCATATATATTACGGTACAACGCCAATATTTTTAAGGCCAAACTTAACTGATTTTCATCTTACATGACGGTAACTTAAGACAGGGGAAATTCTTGGAAAATCTTCTCCCCATAAGAATCCCGCTGTTTCGTGACAGAGCGGGAAACAGCTTCCTTGTCGAGAAAGGAACCTTTTCTCACTAAAAGGGCATATGTATATGAATAGCAGAAATGGTTTCTGTAAATAGTGCATGTTAGATTCCTGCCGTTTGGATTGAGAAAATGGCTATATGTATTTTAACTTTAAATTCGTTATTATCATTTAAAAGTAGATTTTAGGATTGAATTACTATAAATTGTTCTGCACATATATATATATATATATATATATATATATATATATATATATATATATATATATATATATATATATATATATATATATATATATATATATATATATATATATATAGTTCCCCGATCAAATATATTACTGACTCTGATACTGAAACCTGAATACCAAAAATTGTACCCAAAATTAGAGGAAATTAATTCAATATAGATTTTTACAAAAGTAATATTTTTTATTAAAAAAAATCAAAAATATAAGAAAGAAAACATGTTCATGAGAATAACACAGTATTTTAAAACAAAGTCAGTCCTCTTTCAAATTATTTTGTAAGTTATATGAGATTATATGTATATATATATATATATATATATATATATATATATATATATATATATATATATATATATATATATATATATATATATACTTCTACAAACATCTAGACATTTATTTACTTTATTGAAGAAAATGTAAAAAATATAATGAACTGAGATACAACCCATATGTGTAATATTGGTAGTCTTATAGATATTTTTATTTTGTTATTTAAAAAATATTTTAACATTTTGTTTTTTAAGAATATATTTAAATTTTGTGAGGTTATTTTAAAGACTTCTATTTTGGAAGAATTCAGTCGGAAAACAAAATACTTTTATAAAAAAACGGAGGATATAACAATGTAAATATAAAAGTTGTAAGATTCACTTTTATATATATGAAAGTTATTTTTGAGTATTCATTTTATGTACGCGAGATTTGTCTAAAAAAGTTGTGCTGTTAAGTGTAAAGCAAATGCCATACTTTTGATAAGAAAGATATGAAAATAGTAAAATATTAAGAATGAGAAAACATTAGATGAGATTTTGGCATTAAAAGAAAGTAATAATAGTAAAGGACTTCTAAGACTTCCAAGACTTCCAAGACAAGGAAAAGGACTTCTAATGCCTCAATTAGAAAGCCTCATACTGGCCACAATAAATAAGCCCCTTATCTTTATTATGTAAAAAGTTGAAGTTGAAAATCTTTTTGAATCAAGACTTCAAACTGTATTTTTTCTTTCCTCTTAAATTAAAATAAAATATATGAATTCCGGTTTTCGTTCATGCAAAAATAACCGTTTGCGGTTCAGTTATAATTGAGAAATTTTATTTTATGTGGATTCTTAGTTGCTCTAAAAGTAATATGGAGTATCCATTAAACATCTTCCTTATCACTGTTGCGACTTACATAGAAATAGTATGATACTATAAGTAGAATTTTTTTATTTCCCTTTTTGTATAAATCTTCTTTATGGATTAAGTAAAAAATGTAGTACATCCATTTAAAATCCGAACGTTTCGATTTGGACATCTTGCGCATCCCGATTACTACATATTTTGCATACTTCAAATAGACTTCTTTCTTTTCTATAAATAACTTTGAGAGGCATACTTTAGATCCGTCAAATAGACGTTCAGTGTACCTCTATATTTATAAACCAGTAGGAAGAACTTTATTAACCATTTTATTACTGTATAATACAGAGGTATTTTCGAATCAACTATATTAAGCTCTTTTACATTAAAACCTTTTTGCAACACTCTCCCTAATCTTTGATTATCAATTTTAAATATTTGATTTCCTTAGAGAACACGAACAAATGAAAAGGAAAATATTATAAGTAGTTTTTGAAGGAATCAGATGCAAGCAGATGTAACGCTGATATTCCATATCTAAAATTCAATAAGTAATTTAAAGAATAGATTATTACTTGTAGAAAATAACTTGAAGTTTATTTAAAGTAAAAAAGAAATCTCAGTTTAATTACGAAATACATTAAGTAATTGGAATTAAAAAGAGCTATTTAACAAAATATAGAAGTTAAAAATCAGGATATATATACTTAAAATAACGTCAAAAAATATTGAAATCATGAAAATGGAAAGGAATATTTTATCTATGTAAAGATGAGGAAAATAAAAAAATTACAACTTGACACCTTTAAACTATATCATGATAGGTTATTAGCTTTAAAAACTTTTGATTTTTGCTGACAGAATAAGAACTAATTAAGTCAGGAGTTCACATAAAGGCTGTTTGCTATTGACTCACGTTTTGAAACGCTATTGAAAAACTAATAAATGTGTGAACTTCAATCTTAATAAACTAACTGAATATTATTAAAACGAAATTTACAAAGCTCACGCTCTTTTATACAGGCAATTGAAATGATAGATACATACATTTTTATTAATTCATGTTTTCAATTTTATATTTAAACATTCATGATATTTTTGACCATTTAATGAAACAAAAAAAAAACCCAAAATCATTCAATGTGTGTGCGAGGCAATGCATAACTTTTTATTAGGATTAATAATAAAATTATTATTATGATTTTTAAAAACCGTACTCTGAAATGTATGTTTTCTTCTATATCAGCGGAAGAGGGGAAATATATTCTCCCTCAATGCCTGATACGGTCGTCAAAGGGGGATTCCGGTGTCATTTTCGGTGACCATTTCTTTTCTTCCTCCGCCCGTACTCAGAAACTTCGAGGGGTAATTTTATGTAGCTAC
Source organism: Latrodectus hesperus (assembly GCA_037975125.1). Classification (NCBI taxonomy): domain Eukaryota; kingdom Metazoa; phylum Arthropoda; class Arachnida; order Araneae; family Theridiidae; genus Latrodectus; species Latrodectus hesperus. The sequence continues at coordinate 7,530 of JAJQOW010001018.1, read as the reverse complement.
TGATTAACGAAACAGGTAGTGGGAAACAGAAAGCACCCTTTCTGGTGTTGAATACAAAAGTACTCATGGCGTTAGTACATTTATTTTCATAAGGAAGTAAAACATTTTTCTTAAAGAAAAATAAATATTTCTAAAGGTATTCTTTTAAGTGTTTGAAAAATGCTCTTTTTTTTTAAAAAAAAAAAGCTTTTATTAAAGTTACAACGTAAATTAATGCTTCAAAATAAAATATTCAAAATAAATTTTTACAAATAAATTCTAATATTTATCAAAGAAATACAATTTTAAGTGACATGTATATACGTGACATGACATGACAATACGAGAAATAAGCTTTTTCAGTATGGTAAATAAAAAATAGCTCTAACAACTGATAACATTAATTTAAAGTTATCATTGTAGAAATTTGGTAAAAATTTCTTTCTTGTTAATTAATTTATGCCTATGAAAATACATTTTTTGAATATATCTATTAATTTAGTCAACAATATTTAAAAATATTTAATTGATCTAATTATAATTAGTTATTTAGATACTAATTATTATAAAACCAATATATACTGAATGACATTTTACACTCTTTCTTTCATAATTTTAATGTTAAACATTAAAATTACTCATTCTTCAAGAGATTGAATTAATAATTATGCTTATTATGATTTCAAAAAATACTAATAAATTTAATCTTAAATATTTAAACTAAAAGTTGTATTAGAAATATTTATTTTTTAAAAAGCAAATATAAAAAAATATCTATAAAATATTTAAACGAATTTTTTTTTTTTTTGGAATTTAATAAAACTTATTTTTTATTGCTGAAAAATATTAGATGGGAGCGAAAACATGTATCCACATAAAATATTTTCCAATGATAAATTACTTTACTGCTTAGTAAAAAAATCCTTCCAAGTGTTCATTAACTCTTTCAGGAACACAATCAGGATTTAAAAAAAAATAAATAAAAATAAAATAAATAATAAAAATAAAAAAATAAAAAAACTTTTCTTAAAATATTATTCAATGGTAGAAATATTATAATTTTCAGTCATATCATACTTGCACTTTTTATACATGATGATTAAATTCTCGTTAAAGCATTGTTTTTATTGACCTCTTGCACTTTGTGTGAAAAAATATATCGTTTTCTTTTGAGATTCTCTCTGTAGGATTTTAAAACAAAGTTTTATGCTAAATTAATGAAACAAGTAAATCTATCTTAAGATACAGATTACAACATAATATTATCTTTTAAAAGAATGCATATATTATCCTAATTTGCATATGTGTATGTGAGATCCACGTTTGCAGGTATGTATGAGAAGTCCGTGGTTGGAGGTGTGTATGAAAGGTCCTCATTTACAGGTGTGTATGAAAGGACCGCACTTATAGGTGTGTATGAAAGGTCCGCACTTACAGGTGTGTACGAGAGGCCCTCGGTAACAAGTGTGTATGAAAGGTTCTCAGTAACAGGTATGTATCATAGGTTCTCAGTAACAGGTGTGTATCATAGGTCCTCGCTTACCTTGAGAAAACACATATTTGAAAAAATAAAAATATTGAAATAATTTATGTCACACGATTGTTAAAATCACATTTTAAACCATAATAATAAATTTCGTAAAAATATTCCTGTAAGTTTCGTATATAATTTGGGTCCTCGGATTGGCGGTGAAAACACATAGAGCGCACTTGCCGGCTTAGACCAACCTGTGTGTGTGTGTGTGTGTGTGTGTGTGTGTGTGTGTGTGTGTGTGTGTGTGTGTGTGTGTGTGTGTGTGTGTGTGTGTGTGTGTGTGTGTGTGTGTGTGTGTGTGTGTGTGTGTGTGTGTGTGTGTGTGTGTGCGTTCGCAAGAGGTGGAAAGGGGGGACAATAGTGTGTATACACACCTTCTAACCGAGGGCGTCTGCAGATCCGAGGACGTCCTCGCATTGATTTTCCTTTTTTGTGTAGAAATTGCATAATTTCATCTTGAATTTTAATTTTTGTTGAAATTTAAGAAAGATCTCTGTTTGATTTTGTTTGTTTTAAGTCTAAATTATATATTTTTATTTTTTAATTATCATTTTTGTTGACATTTAAAAGGGTCCTCGGTTTACACCTTGTGCATTAAACTTGTGTATGTGTGTATCAAAAGTGTGTATCTTGTAAAATGTGACGTCCTCGGTGGTCCGGTAAAATCCGGGTTGTGAGTGTGTCCTCAGACAACCGAAAAAATGTACATTGTGTATGTCAAATATTTTCTAATAATATCGTTCATTGTGATAATTTCATAAAAACTCATATATTTAGTTCTTTAGTACATTAGTAGATGAGTATAATTATTATTATGTTTTTAAAAAAAATAAGTAAATTAAAAATTTAAATAAACTTAATTACCTAAAATTTTATGGCTTGTTTTTTAAGGAATAGCAGACCTTTTGAGAAGTAAAGGAATTTTTTTTTAAATTAATTAAATATATTTTTTCTTTTAATAAAAAGTTAATTTTATTAAATGTACCAGATATTATAAATGTTAATTATATATATTTTTTCACTTATAAGTATTGAAAAATTTTCTTCATTTGAAAAAATTCCAAATGCTATAATAAGAAGTATAATTTTAATTTTGCTTAATTAGATATACAGTTTTTAATTTACACTTTAATATTAATGACTGTGTTATGTTTTGTTCAAATTACATTTTTAAAAATAAAATGTAAATATATTTATATTTTTCTGCTTTTTCATTAACATTTATTTATTTATTTATAAATAAATAATTAAAGAATTAAAATTTATGTTAAATGAAAATTTACAAAACGTTTTTAGTTAAATTTGTTCAGAAATTTTCAACACATAATATCATTACGTTACATTCTTATTATAAACTCTTATGAAAGGATTTTACTGTATACTTTACCAGTCCACTGAATTATAAATATAAAAATTAATTTTTGTTTCATACATTAAAATTTCTTATTTCAAATCATATACATATCAGAAATCAAGGACATCACATACACACAGGCTATCGATGGCATCACATACACACAGGCAATGGAGGCCATGGAGCGTGTGTGTATACACACGCTATCGAGGGCATCACGTACACACAGGCAAACGAGCTCATCACATACACACAGGCAAACGAGCTCATCACATACACACAGGCAAACGAGCTCATCACATACACACAGGCAAACGAGCTCATCATATACACACAGGCAATCGAGGGCATCACATACATACAGGCTAACGAGAACCTCATTAAAATGTAAAAACTGAACAAGAAATATAATTTAACTGAGACTCTATTCAATTAATTTTAATTGAATAAACAATTAATTCAACATATTTTGTGTTGAAAACCTCATACATTCAACTGATTGCAATTTTTATGTACACAATCAGTAAATGCAATAAATTTATTCATATTGAAATCTTCAAGGAAGAAATATATATCTTGATATACATGTGCGGTACAATTGTTTGGATTCCATTTGGAATTATTAGTTCAAACTATTTTAGTTTCATTTCTATTAAATCAGTTAATCCATTTTTCTTATATATTTTCCTAACAAGTCATTATTCAATTTAAATTTTAATATTTAAATATGGATACCCATATGTCCATTTTTAAAATTAACACTTTTCTTGAATTTTTTTAATAATATTCAAATTTCAAAATTAATTTTTTGCACCATTATTCTGTTTTAGTTTTTCTAAATAACAAGATAATTTTTGTTAATCATATTAATTTGCTCATTTGATTCAAATTTTCATTATTCCAATCGTCTTTCCCTGATTTAATTTCCAAACCATATTTATCAGTTATAGTAAAGAAAATATATTTTATTTCTGGGAGTATATATATATAAGTATACTATCCCATACCTATTTTATTATTTAAGATAATTTTCGGGGCAAATACACAAAATTAAAGTTAATTAATTGTTCCCAAATACGATGAAAATTTACATATTTAAGTAATCCGTAAATTTTATCGAAAATGACATTTTCAGCTTTTTTATATTTTAAATCCCTGCGGGGATAAAGAAAGGAATTAAAATATGCCTTGATTACTTCCTGTAAGTGAGTAATCATAAATCACTGAGGAAGCAGTGTGAAAATTCAAAGACACTTTCAAAACCACCTGACGTATAGAAAATCTTGTAAAATGGGCAGTTTCAGGAGTGTTTGTTTTTAAGCAGAATCAAGAGAATGCGTTTTCTTATATTTAGTTAGAATTAAATATATAAAAAGAAATTAAAAAAATATTCAAATGTAAATGCCTAGAAATGTTTGTACAGATCGCAATGTCCATAAGTACTAACCATTTTTAATCTTTTCATCAACAACATCCTACAACAATTATCTTCTGTTCATTCTAGTTTACATGTTGACAACTTAAAAATTTCTTTCATATAATATGAATTTCTTAGATCAAATATGTATTTAAATGGCATACAAATGAATAAATTGTAAATAATCTTGCTACTTGATGTGCACAGAATGGTTTTAGTCTACTTCCTAGCAAGTGTTGCTGTGATCATTTCTGCAAGAAAACTAATATTTACCATGATCTTTTGCTTCTCTTAAACAGAAGACTTATTCCTGTGATTGATAATATAAAATTCCTTGGAATAATTTTCGATAGAAAATTAACTTTCCTTTCTCAAATTTTACATTTGTGGAAGAATTGTTGGCTATTTCTTATAATATCTGTTAGGCAATTCCGATTACATTTTGGAGTACAGATCACAAATCACTCTTTTAAATGTACCAGCCATTAATTTTATCACCCATTGACTACGGCTGTGTTGTTAATGGATAGCCGTCTGTATTTTCCGTCTTAGAATAGAATTTAGGCAGATTGGACACATTTCATCACTCTGCTGTAAAGATATGTTCTGATTCCTTTCACATATTACTCATCAATAATCTATATTTAATCTGCCTTCAGTTACTCTTAGACCTGTCTCTTAATTATTATTCAAAAATTGTATCCTCACCTCATCATCTCTTACGTTCTATTGTTCATAATTCTGCTCTTAAGAGATTATATAAAGCAAGACCATGCAACATTCAATCTTTTTCTCACTCGTGTTAATCTTAGCTTTTGCTGTCTCATCTATGTGATGATTCTACAAACTTATTCGCACACCCACCTTGGTATGATGTACACATCACCTTACTCAATTCTTTTGAAGACCATAAAAAGTCGGACGTAACTTCTGCTATTTTTCAACAGTTTTATGCATTTCAACGCTATCCGTGTGCTATGTAGAGTCCTGTATTCATAAGTGGATCCAAAACTGCTAGACACTTTGGCTGTGCTGTTTTTCTTAATATTTCTTTTAGCTAATATCTCCACAAGCCCTACTTCATCTTCATTGCTGAGGCTAAGGCTATATCACGTGCACTTAAGCAACTGCATACTAAAAATGGGCATACATTTACGTATTTTCTGAAAGTAGAATTATTTTAGAAGTTATGAGAAATTGTATCTTTTATTTCGGTAGTGTTCAAGTATTTTAATATATTGCTTTCCTGGATACCAAGTCACACACATATTATATATATATATATAGATGGAAATGAGAAGACTAATGTGACAGCTAAGTCTGCAATTATTTCCACTTTATCTTTAGTTCCATCTATGTGATGTAAGAAATAGATTTAAACATTTCATACAGTCACTTTGACAGGAGTTCTGTAATAGGCAATTCTGCAAAAAAATCTTAACGATCTTCCCATTAGTCATTCTTTTACCTTTACCTTTACCCTTGGTCTATACCGAATCACACATGTCCAACTGACTCGTCTTCGTATCGGTCATAAGCGTTTCACACACAAAGAACTATTTTTAAGTCATTTAAGGAATAAGTGTTTCTGGGTAGGATTTTTTGTAGAATTTAGTTGTGTGTGTAAGACATATACAGTGCATCATATTTCAATCATCTATCCAGATTTTAATTAATGCCACTGTGCATATTTTTTAACCATTATATTTTAAGCTTAGAACATTTGCTACGGGAACCCAGCCATTTCAATCTCTGAGCGTAAAAGCAATCGATTTTAAGCATTTTATCTAATTTTAACTATCGTACACAAACCCCATTTAATATTTTATAATTTTGCAGTATATATTAACGGTTCTTTATTCTATATATTATATTGATTTTATATTTTTGCAGTATATATTAACGGTAAAAACTTTAAATGGTATGGTAAGATCTTTTTAAAAATATTTAATGTTATTTGGTTTGGAAAATAAAGTCCGCATCTAAAACTTCACTTTGGGTCAGCTTGTTTTATTTGGACTTAGTGCCACAAAACCCAACCAACCAACGAAAATTTACCTTCATATGTAATATTTTTTCCAGAGAATTATGTCCATAGAAGAAAAAATATTATTTTCACAAAACTAGCTTAGAGGGAATTATTTTGAAAAATATTAACGAAAATAAATATACAAATGAAAATTATGAATGAGAAAATGAAATAAATTATATAATAATCTATAAGTGAAATATACATTTAGAATCAGCTCTAATATATTTTCACATAGAACTAGATAGATTTAAAATATATCATTGAAAAGAATATGATAGTTTCAATGCTATTATTGTCTTAATGTTATTATCTGCGATATTGTAGTAACAATCATTATACAGCTGAGACATGTGGCATTAGGTTATTAGTAAAATAAATAATATAAATTTTGCTGTGACGATAAGTACGTTTCTTGGAAAGCAAAATGTGATAAGATTTTAATGATTTTTTCCAGATTCTTAAAAACCTCTCCAATCAGACAAATACATTTCTTGATTTTTTTCAGATATGCACCCTTACCAACCACAAACTATTTTTTTCTCTGATTGGCTTTAAAAATACTATTTCTCAGGATGAGCTTCCAGCAATCTTTTCATTATTTGACTCCAAATTCGCAATATAAAAATTTAAATAAACAATTAAAAAGTTTAATATTTGTTTAAATATTTACTTTTTTACATGCATATTACAAAAATATACACGGATTAGCAATAATAAGAGCCAAAAGAATTATTTATTATAGTATTTCAATTTTCGTTAAATTTGCTATAAAATTTTGTAGCAATTAACTATCGACAACACTTAAAATACTTTATAATTTTTTAAAACTTAAATTGTATTTTTGCTTAGTCCAGACAGTATACGCAATTTATTTACAAGAAACATTTAAAATAAAACAATATGAAGTCTTATTTAATCTTTTGAGCCCGTTTCAAAAAACAGCTCCTACGCCGGCGTGAGATGACATTTCCTACCCCCTTGACTGAAAGGAGAGAGTCATTTTCACCGTGAGGAATCTTAATTCTAATCGTAATTTTTTTAATCTTAAACATAATTTTCATGAAAATGTGTAAATGTGTTTACCATAAATTCTATACTTATCAATAAGCAATCGATTTTTTTCCAATTCGTTCATACCAAATTAAGAAACGTTATAAGAATTTTAAGATTGCATGCATGCGTTTGTAAAACAAATTTAGACTGTTTCAAAAACT
>JAJQOW010001017.1:0-68121 GCA_037975125.1 Latrodectus hesperus | reverse complement strand
GGAAAAAGAACAAGACATAAAACAAAGAACATCTACATAGCTGGGCGCAAAATCCTATTCTGTTTTTAAGCAAAGATATTCGTGCAGTGCGCCCTCTATAGACATATAGTTGCAAAAAGGAGGTAATCCAAATCTTTGAAAAAGGAATAATCTGTACGTATGAGATTAGGTGATTATGGTTAGTGGTCTAGAGTTTTGTATCCCAACGCATCAAGTGATCATTAAAATACGCCTTCCAGCGTCGTGGAGAAGAGTTGGCAATTTCTCATTGACCTGGATACGCAAATTTCTGGAGTATTTTGTGGACTTCATTACAATACTTTTCCACTGTGATAGGTTTATAGAAAACTAGCTGAGTGCTATAACCTTCTTTTAGTAGAGTTTCGGGAAGAGTTGTGGAGCTTTGCTTTCATTATCACAAGTCATAATTCGCTTGAAAAACAGATTTGGTTGCCACGAAGTGCAGAAAATGTCAAAACATTTATTTTTTTCATTCTCATTCCATTATGAGAAAGATTTTTTCCACTTTGTGGTCACTTTTATGTGATGGAAAATGGTTTTATCCGTTACGACTAGTTTTCTTCAGCTTAGACTAATATATTGCCAGGGTTGTTTTTAATTATCACTCATAGGACTTCATGACCGATCTAGTAGCCGTCTGGTTAGCGCTTTTATCGTCGGTCGAATAGTTTGTGGATTCGAACCTTGGGTTCGGATGTTTGTAATGGTTCGGAATCCACTTTAAACCATAAGACAGTTGTGGATAATGGAGTAGTAATACTTTTTCATTCTATTTCATTATCCTCAACTGTCTCTGCCTGCCCCGATCTTCATCTGTCGGACTCGTCAGTAGATTCATACTTTGCGCTGCAACGTCGAATGTTTGCTAACTGATCTGTCTCCAAATGCGGCATCCAGATTTCGTGTAGCTAGCTGCTAAAGCGTTATGATCTAGTAGAAAAATAATAAAGAATTCATTCTATGATTTAACATAAGATTACAGAAAAATGACAAAATTTTTCATAGAAACATTTAATGAGATATTTTAACTTTAAGAAGATACGTTATACAGAAATGTCTTTGGAAAAATTTATCTTGTAGAAACCGGACATACTCACTCAATCAGCTAAAGATTTATAGAGTCGCAAAAAAATGCATCATTTAAAAGAATGTGAATGGAAATATATTTCATGTGTGTTGAGCTGCTATAAAGCTAGATTTTTATCTAGAATATTACGGAACGAGGCACTACCATGGCGTTGTCTCGTGCCGTAATGTTCTAATTTCAATAAAGTAAATTATATTATTTGTGCAATTTTGTGATATAAAATTAGCACACAAAATATATAAGCATTTACTTCATGTGAGAAATTTCTTTTATTATAAAGCTTAGATCAGAAACCCTGAAAGAGATTTCTAGAAATATCTGTGCAGTAATTGCCTCCGTAATGCAAATCTTCCATTAGGGAGACTTGATTTCAACTGTCCGCTTCTTAAAAAAACTGTGCATGTTTTGTGCTGTGCAAAAAAAAACTATTTTAGAACAAAACTCCTTCACATCCAAGCTACAACAAAAAGAATTTTAGACATCACGTGCACGTTTGCATGTGACGTTTCAACCCACAAAGCTCTAGTTATCCAATTATGGAAAATGTACCCGCTCTATGTGATGCTTTACTTTGTTGATATGACGAGATGCGGCTTAAAGCTACTGATCCATTGTGGCTGCACTTCTTCCGATATAGTTATAAGGAATTACGAACATTTTTAATTTTGCCAATTTCTACTAAGTACTTTTGACGTTGAATTTGCAACTTGCACATATAGGACTATCATTGAAAAAGTAGTTAAAATAGCAGAAAAGATCAAGTTGTCTGTTATGTTTGTAGACTTATCAACAAAGAACTATAAATTGACCACAAAACAGTTTCAAACCATTTAAACAGATCTGGATGAAAAAAAGATTGATGTTTGAATACTACACTAATTAACACGAAGAAACATGTTATATGAAATTTCCATCTGCAAGGCCTTGACGAAATGGAATGAAATTGAACCATTTCTTAAATGGATGGTTACTGGGTATAAGAACTATATGTCACTTACGACAAAACTGTGTGAAATCAATCGTGGTCAAAGCGTGATGAAATGCAAATCTTCTTGGTGATGAACAATTAGTATTAAGAGAAAAGATAGTGAAAATCAATCACATTAGAGCTTTGATATAGGGGAAAGCATTTCTACAAGAGACATATAAAACTACCTTTAAAATGTCAAGAAATTACAGAACAAAACAGAGCGTATTTAACCACAATTGGTAGTTTGAAACATGTTAAATAACGTATTGAAATTCACGTAAAAATAATTGATTATTTTCAATCAAATATATATTAAATGAATTTCATCTTGTCTTAAGAACAGTACAAAGTTATTTTATTAAGAGTTAGTTTTATGAATAAGAGGTTTATAGTTTTTTTTCTAGTGTTCGCACAACAGTATAATTTTTCTATTAACACTTTTGGTAATAATTCAATTTACCAAAATAAATCTATTTATAAGAGAAAATTTACTCCTACTTTATTCATCCCGGGATTCAGAATTCGGTATTCCATCTACAATCATTGTAAATGGTTAAATAAAAATTTTCCAATATCTATATTTATCTATTATTAAAAAACATAGGAGGACAGATATATTTGCAAGATTTAGTCTCCGTGCGCAAGCATCTACTTACCTTACGGATCAAAACACATAGTAGCATTCTATTTACCTTTATCCACGTGGGAGCCTGGGATCTCAATCTGATGTCATCAATGCTCAATTGGTGAAGAGGGTTACATTATTTTTTGATGATCGCCAAGACTTCCAAGAAATACAGTGAATTTATTTAAAATGTTATTTTAAATGCTTATAAAATAAAATTTTGTTAGAGCATTTAAAAAATAAATAATCAATTTACATCGAGGGACAATTTATTGAAAGATCAGAATCTGGAATCGACAGTTTCTTACCCTTGTAACAAATGATTGGGCAGAAAAGCTATTAAAAATATATTCACTCATTAAAAATATTGTGATTTGATAGATTTCACGCTTTTTCAGCGTACGTCAGAAGTCTGGTAACGGATACTACAGTAACAAGAGCTGTCCATTTCAAACTGGGGCTGAATATTATTAATAGGTGATATTTAGAATTATTTTCAACGCGTTCGATAAGCCAGAGTTAATGCCTTTTTTCTGGTTCTTTCTGCTGAAAAGGACATACGTCTTGTTTCCATGGCAATAGACAATCAAATTGCGGAATTTATTCTATAGATAAATTGGGGTATAAATATTTAAATCACTCAGCTCCATTCCAATGCTTCATTTTTCATCATAGTCAACCATAAAATATTGAAACCTTTCTTTGCGGTGATAACGTTGGTGGAAATTATTTGCGAACAGTTTTGCATTCGTAGCACTTCTTAAACTTAACCACGCTTACGATATGAACGAAATTCTTTCCGAAATCATGGTCAATATTGTTACGATTTTTTTGTGATGACAAGGAGATGTGATTATAATAAAGATTTGTTTCCTTTAAAAAATACTTGATTCAGTTCTTTCAGTCAAAATGACTACAGTGATTTCTTCTCGAAGCTTTCACACAAACTACAAAAACAATTTCTTTGGTAAAGAAACTATACACAGCAGCTGTCAGTTCTGATCACTCAGGCATTTGAATGATGGGTTGCTTCCCTTTCAACTCATGCACTGCTTGACTGAGACCGATATTTAAAAACTCTTCGGTATTAACCATGGAAATTTCCGGAATACTAGTATGCATTCGACTTCTATTGGCATTATGGAATCGAAACTTCAAGACTTATATTGTGTTATAAAAAAATATTGCCATTTCTCCAAAAATATCACAAAACTTTGCCAAGCTATCTTAGATTTAATACTTATCTCTGAGATCTGAAAAACCGCTTTTTTTCATAGAATAAGCATTGTTTAAACTTCTAAATGACGAAGACTTCCACCTCAGTGGCAGAGCTCCACTCTGGGCTAGGTGTATTCACGATATTTAATGATAACATGTGATCTCAGTCTGAATCCTGAATTACGCATAGATTTTTTCATATTGCTATAATTTAATAGCTATTTCTGAGAATTAAACTGTTTTCCATAAAAGGTCTATATAAAATTTACTTGACTGCATTAGTTTTTCACATGCTAGAGTTTAATATTTTTCTTATATACTTTGATTTTTAAATTTTTTTATGTGATGTGTTTTTCCTCAGAGTCAACAACCAGAAAAGTTGTGCCGCCTCGACTCACGAATCCAAGCTGCTCCAGTCTGCCTGTTTGCGTGGAGATAACGCTGCTGGAGACCAGCTGGGAGCAGTTCTGTGCCAACAAGCAGGATTTCCAAGTGTTCTTGTCGAAGGCTGTGTCTCACTACACGAGGCCCATCCACCCCTACCACATTGTGCTGGACACGGACGTCTGCAGCTCGGCCCTCAAGCCCCTGCAGAGCACTCCTGACGTGGTGGTGGCCTTCTACGTGACCAACGACTCCGGGGAATACGAAGAGCGCATGACTGAGATATGTGGCGTCATTCTGAGGAAGTGGGCGCCCTCCACCTTCAAGGATTCCGTGAGTCTTTCAGATAGTTTTCTGCTGGTCCTCGGGGTCTGAGCCCAGGTGAAAACCGCCTGGGCTTCGGATCAATAGCACCTTGAGCTTGGATGAATGGAATTATTCAAAATTTATTTTAAACTGTAGGCCTCTGCTGTCATATGAAATAAAAAATCGTTGACAGACAAAAGAAAGTTTTAAAATGGTGTGGGGGCTCTCTTTTTATTGAAGATGATTTAAACGGAGAGTATATTAACACACATTGTACAACTTGGAAGCAAATTTTTAAGCATTTGGCAGTTCTAAATTTTAGTACTCTTTTCAGATACCGATGTACTTAAATTTTTAAACTAAACTGGGTTAGAACATTAGGAAAAATAAAAACATAAATTCTCATATCATTGAAAATGAGCTTGGATTTTATTAAAATTCAAATACAGTCTCAATTTGTTATAGTAACATATGATGTCAATAAAATGTAGGAAAACTTTTTCGTTTAACATTAAAAAATAAAAAATTATAATCATTATTTAAGTGTTATAACTACAATTTAATATCAGCTTGTCTATAGCGTAAATTCATCGCGATGATTTTTCAAAATAAATATAGCAGTGAGTAGCAGTAGTTTTTCTGTCAACTCTGGATGTAATAACTATAAAAATGTTAAGAAATCATCAAGAAATTTGGTTTTCTAGTATTTTCGTTTTGATTTTGCTTTCATTTGATATTCTTATTATTCATAGACATTGTCTACAGAAAAATGGATCCATCTAATTACACTGCTGGCCACACAAAATGAACTTCCTGAAGGCCAGTCACATCTGACAACACAAAATGCGATCAGATGGGCAAATCATCCTCAGCATCGTAGTTCATACGAATATCTCTGTACTGCCATTTGCAAAAACTGAGGCTGCCGAGCTGGCAGCCGAATGGTTAGCGCTCTTGTCTTCGGTTCAACAGTTCGTGGGTTCGAATCCCACCTTGGGCATGGATGTTTTTAGTGGTTCGGAATCCACTCTAAACCGCAAGTCCCGGTCTAATTTGCCCTCGTGTGCAAAAAATGACCGTTGAGCGACAAACAAACAAGCAACAACTGAGGCAGAAGGCAATCCAGAATGGAAATTGTTTTTTCGTGCGTTTGTGTGTGAGCTGTTAAACCGACCTTTCTGGGGAAGACTATTACTTTAAAGGGATCATTCATCAGAGAAATTTGGTGAAAGCGTATGTAATCGATGAATGTCAACTTGATGGCAGGCCTATTGGGTGCATCATGATCCATAGCACAATAGATCCGGTGTCTGCTCGTACCATTCGGCATCTGCCATAGTCCAACAGGATAATTCGTAGAGGGCACACAATGCTCAAGAGTTCTTTGCCCATCAAATAGTAATGCTTCCTGAGACTTCTTGATCTTCCCATCTACTGCCTATTGAGCCAAGTTGGCAGCCGAATGGCCTTCGGTTCAACAGCTCATGGGTTTGAATCTTATCTTCAACTTTTGTGTTTGTAGTGGTTCGGAATTTTATTAAAACTCTCGGTTAAATTAATCCTTGTGTGCACAAAATGACCGTTTAGCGGCAAACCATACCTTTTGCCAATTGAAAATAGGGTCCATGTTTGTACAATAATTTGCTCGAGAAGCGCTACCATTGGCAAAATTGGGAATCCACGTTTACTACAATACCCCAAAAATGCATACAGCGACTCCAATTCTGTGCCGAAGTGTGTGGCAGCGGCTAAAGTAAATAACAGCTGCTACACTTACTACTAATTTTGTCCCATTCCATTCTTCACAGGTGGCTATACTTTTAATCGTGGGATTTTTACTTAACGTGTCATCTACCCAATTTTACTGGTTTTTCTTGATGGTGGATTTTTTGTATCCATAAGTGTAAAATTGCGGAACCATGTAGCAAAAATGTATGAAAATTCTTGTAACGACATTTATATTTTTATGATAATGTATAAATAGTAAATTCAATGGCAAGATTAATAGTGTAAGAAAACAAATGAAGAGAGACTAAACATTACAAGTATATTAAAAATGTGCCGTAAAAATGCGCATTTAATTTTTATAAAAAAATTATTTATTTTCATGGAAACAGAAACTTGTTTTAAGAGAAATGTGATAGAAGATAAAAGAATCTGAGAATTATTAAAAGCATAACCCAGTAGATGCTCGTTTTTACGAAATAGTGTCAAATCCCTGACCTGACACCATAAACAATTATTTACAGCTATACATTTAATTCTTATGTGTAATACGAACTAAATTTTTTTCAACTCTGCGAGTTTCTGACAAAGTTTTCCTTTTATTAAAAAAAAGTCTCTTATATTTTAATTTTTACTTTTTTATGTAAGGCAGGAATACTAAACTTCTAAAATTCCCGGGAACATTGAAGCACGGGAGTTTACTAATAATTTTGGGGAATATTGGGCGAATTTTGAGGGAATAAATTAACCAATCAATTTTAATTCAACTGATTGTTTTGCTTTACGTAGCTCATTTCACTTCTTTTCATATTTGTATATATGAAAAAAAATATCTGTCCTGTCTTCTAGCACGGAAGTTAATTTATATGTTTCGCAGTGAGGAAAACAAAAATACTGTGAAAATAATAAAAATATTTAATTAATATTTAATAAAAAAACATCAAGATGTTTCTCAGGACTGTCAGAATAAATATTAACATTTCCATGTTTCTTTCGTTATAAATTCATAAACTCATGCTGAGAAATAAAAATTATTTTCTCAACAGTAATTTCTGAAGTTATTTTAAACTGGTCATTAACGCAAAATTGTTTTCTTTTTCTGGAAAACTTTCTATTACCTTAATTAGTAGCAGAAATTATAACATAAGTGGATATTTATCGATTTTAAAAAATGCTTGATAAAAAAAAACTTAAAGTTACTCACATAATTTATAATTTTTTGAAACTCTAGTTGTCTTTCAAAGTTTCAAGGAGCATTTAAAATTCTCGAGGGAAAAACTGGGTTTATTCCCGAGAATGAATCCTGTTTTTTTCCCTCCCTTATAAGCCCTACTGAGAGCTGGATTCATTCTTGGACAGCGTAGTGACACGTTCAAACCTTTCCAGGCATGTGATGGAAGAACTGGTGCTGAATAGACTTCTGTCCTCCCCGTAGGTAGGGAAGGCAGAATTTCCTTAAAGTTTTTGAGCTTGTTCCGTTTCATTTGAACAATTCAGTTTATAAAGTTATAAGATAAAGTTATAATCCAATAAATTATTTATCTATTTTACGAACTTTCTATTTTAAGAACTGTTTCATCAGTCCTTAATATTTTGCAAAAACGAGCGTCCACTGTAGATGTGATTAGATGACTGAAAATGAATATGTTTATCATTATCTAAAACTTAGGTAGCCAATATCGAAAGCTTGAGGCAATTAATAATAAATGTTTGAATTGTGTTCACACAATTAATAATCTTTAGTCACACAAGTTAAAAATATCTTTTTTCCAAATAAATTGAGGCTGTACACAAAAACTGAAAATTTGGCAAGGATTTAGGAAAGAAATATAATGCAGTTTACTCAAGAGAATAAATTAAATCTGCACTCTCTCTATATACACTAAAGCTTGGACCTTGAACCAGAAATCCTAACAAATCCGCACTTTAAAGCAGCAAAACGGTTAGATTTCTATGTTTTCATCACGTTGAACAATATTATATTTTTATTTATATTTCTATTTACAGTAGAAGCATGTTTTTAAGAACTTTGAAGTGTAAGAAAAATAGTGATTAAATTAAATAATTCGTGAAGTAGAAAAATAAGTATCACAAATCTTGAAATCATTTTTTTATCAAACTGCTCTCTTTAGAAATGAAGCACTATCTCTAAAAACATGCATTGTATAAGAAGCATACAAAATAAAATGAGTACTTGAAAACAATTCTCGTTTATTGATAAAAAAACTTCAAGAAAAGTAATCACTTGTCATATTTCAAAACTATATTTTTAAAACCACGCTTTTATGTTCCTTATGTTCTCAATTATTTAATCATTCGATACTTTTCATTTGCAAATGACATTTCAGTTGACTTCTAAAAAATGGCTCAGTGGCTCTGTCGAAGTTTAAGTCGTCTAGACTGTCTTCAACTTCGGTGAATTTATTTATTTTATTTTATTTTTTTAAGCCTTCACGCCAAGTTAACGATTGAAAAATGTTGCTTAAGAATGTCTTTCGTTCCAAGTTATGATCATTTGCAAAAATACCTTATGATAATTGCACTTAAAGCTATTCTGAATGTGTGCTGTAAGACTGGAAACGTTTCCTGAATTGTCTAAATAATCTAGGATTATCATTTTCGAGACCTATTCCAACTGTTTCGCTGAACTCCTCTTGGGAGCCTGGGGATATCCAAGCAACGATGATCCTTTGATGCTGGAAGGTCTTTTGGGAGTGTTTAACGTTATGGACCTACTCTAGCGTTGCTGGCCGAAGCGGGCATACAATAACAACAGGATTAATTGCTGTTAGGTATCCACAATTTGTGAAGGATTCTACAAAAACTTATTTACTGGCTTCTCAACAATGAAATTAAGTGGTATAAAATAAAAACCACATAGTAGTTCATAAAATCGTGATTCTTCGTAAAAACGAGTATCAATTGTGTTATAAATTTAAATACGTCTTTTATTCTTTCAGTTTTAAATAACATTTTTCGTTTTATCAAAAGAGTATTAATTAATAATTTATTCTGACTGTTTGGAAATGTATATTTCAGGTTACTGAGTAAACATCATATTGAATTGTTAAAGTAGCTTCTTTTATTGGTAAAATTTAAATTAATAATAAGCTTAAATTACCGAAGTACGTTTAAATCAATGTAAATTTATCAACTGACTTAGAGGCATTCTTTCCATTTGAAAAAATATTGAAGCATAGTTAAAATATTTGAGCCAGCCCATATTTTAGAATGAACAGATTGATCACTTTTAAAGCGTACCCTTGCTTTTTCTTATTTCTCTTAAATATGGCAACTATTCTAAGCTTAAGTAAAATTGCTTAAATCTTGTTTAATGTAGGAAACCACATTGAAAACACGACTTTATTTATGAAGTAAAATAGAACTGGGAATGTACAATGTTACTCAAACCTATATGATGATTGCATTTTTCAAATTTTCTAAAACCATCGACACTATAGATTTGATTGTTTAGGTAAGTTGTTTTTTTCTTCAAAATCAAAGATGCAAACGAATTTCATGGTTGCCATTTATACTTTTACAAAAATGAGTTTTCTAAAATAAAGAAAAAATGGAAACCTTGAAATAAGCAGATTTACTCAAATCATTTGCGCTGAATCGGATGAAAAATGACTCTTAAATTTGTTTTTAAAAAGGAATTTTCGTATTTAGAACCATATCCCATTCCCCATTAAATATAGAGATAGTAAATAAGAAATGTATATAAAGATTTCCATCATATATATATATATATATATATATATATATATATATATATATATATATATATATATATATATATATATATATATATATATATATATATATATTTATTTATTTTATTTATTTATTTAAAATTTATAAAACTCATTTTCCTGAGTATGATAAACTTTTATTTTTCAAATTGCAAAACAATGGGACACCGTGCAGTTATATAAAAGAGGTATTTTTCTTGTGAAAAAAATGTTTTCCTTTGAGATTTTTAAAGGCTCCTGTGTTCATTTCAGATCATGGAAGTTCGAGTGTACAGCAGTGAAAGTCTGTCGACGCCTGCGATTCCAGAATTGAACTCCGGCTTCGTGGCAGCTGTGTCCATATCGGCGGTTGCCGGCGTCGCCCTCTGCTTGCTCTGTATACTCCTGGTAAGCTGACGCACCTTTTCAAAAACTAACACAAGACACATCGGTCGATTGCTTTCACCACTTTTTTCAGTTACTATCGTACGTTGACGAAAGCGTGAGTATTTCAACTGACCGCTTTGCGAAAGCGGTGAAGATGGCGACATTTTCTCGCCAACCCAAATGACGCAATTTTGAATTTCGCGATTTTACTAACATATCACCTGTCATGTTTATTTTACTCAATTTAGGAGAATAAATAAAATGTAAAACACACTTGAAAAAAACAATATTTATGTTTGCCAGATATTCAAATATATATCATAGATCTGCTGTAATAAATCATGTCAATTTATTAAATAATATAGATACATCAATAATGTGAATAACATCATTTTTTGGTTAAGTGGTTGAAAAGTACGGGGTAACTCTAATTATTTCAGATGTGCATATGTTTTAAATTTCCCAGACAGATTTTTGGCAAAGTGTGATACTTCGTAGAAAACGAAAAAGGCAGTACGTAATAACGTATTTATTTGAGTGTTATAATTAAACAACTTTTAGTTCGCATTGAACAAAAATATATTTTTCTCAAATTGATGAGACTGTCAATTTTAGTCTTAAATAGCATTTGAGAAAAATGTTTATATTAAAAAAAAAAGAAATGAAAAATTTCTTAGTTTAAATATTTCTCTGCTGTATAAATCTCGTTAATTCACTTTTTAAGAATACAGTTTTATCAGAATATTTAATTTACTTGCCAATATATGAGTACACTTACTTCATGTATTATTTTTTTCTCGCTAATTTGTTTTTGATTTTTTAAACAAATGTTTCAGCAATTTTTTCTCATTTCATACTGATACTTTAAAAATGCTTAGTTAAAGAAAGCAAAATATACCTTTTTAACTTATTTTTTAATGTAACTTAAAATATAATTGCATTAAAAAAAGTCAAATATATAATTTTATTTATAATCATTTTTGTGTTAATGAACTTGAAATTAAATTTCACGCTATAAAGCCCCACTGGTCTTTATTCCTGAAATCACTAGTTAAAATGATTATAAATCTTTTTGTAACAATTAATGAACTTGAATTTAAAAAGAGATAATTAAATTTTTATTCACTTGCTAATGAAATTTAAATTAATTTTTTTTTGTTTGTAATTAAATTTGAAATTTTTTTTAATCCACGAGATTAATTTTAAATTTCTCCCCATAAATGACTAATGCTCTGTTAATTTTACTTCCCGTTCAGTAGAAATAGTTTTCGTAACAGCTAAATTACCTTATTTTGGCGAGTATATCAGTCAAATTTTGCACTACGCTAAACCATGTCACAGGGAAAATAAATCACTACTCTTCAACCACGATAATTGCGCCGTACCCCCCACTCCCAACATCCCTTATCCAATACAATCTTAAAAGTTCATTTTTTTCTATAATACTTGCAATACACTAAAAAGCAACTTTTAATTTTTTTAACTTAATATCAAAATTAGAATTAAAAATTGAAAAGTAAAAACACATTTACTCACTCCGTTTAACTCCATTTATGGAATCCTTTCACTCAATTCGCACTCATTCTTTCATAAAGAACGCAACTGTTATATATTCTTTTAAAAGACAAACTATAACACAATGTCTAAGTTTTGCATTGAGTTTAAGCAATCATTAAGAACAAAAATCATTTTTGGTCATATAATATGCCTTATTATATATTTCAAAAATGTTTCTTATACATCATAATTATTTTTAAAATATTTAGTCCATAGACTTATTTTTATTTAAATTTTAAAAAATATTTAATTTTTTCTAAATCTTTTTATTTTATTTTGACAACATTTTTTTTTGTCTTAGTGGTCATTTTAAAAATACTTTCTGGTACTTGTTGTCATGGAATCGCAACTGATGAACACGAGTTCGAAATTTGAAGTTTTAAGAAATCCAATTTAGAATTGTAATCTGATTTGGCAATGGGGTGGGTCTAAAAAGGATTCAATCAAAAATGTTTTTTCTTTCCGTAAAACTATAGAAATTAATGATACCTTTTTAAAGTACATAATAAAAAGGGAAAAAATAATAGAAAATGAAAAGTGTCTTCTCCATGAAAACAGACGTTTTCATGGAGAGTACACTTTTCATTTTCTATCAGACACACTTTCCATTTTCTATAGAAAAAATTATATTTTTTATTAAATTCTTTAGTTTTATAATTCTTACTATAATTTTCTTTAAAAATTAAAAAAAAAACATATTTATATTTTTAGGTTTTATTGTAATTCACGAAAATATTCTTCTCGAATTTTGTTGAAAGATTTTAGAGTAGTGGTCAATCTAAGTATTTATAAAATACTGAGAAATAGTTATAGAAATATATATATTCAATTAAAAAATTAAGATGCAAGAAATGATTAAAAATGACAAAAGAAATAAAAATTTTAAATAAATTTTGTTTTGGTGTTTTTTTAATTGGATAATTCCTAACTTTGTTTTTCATCCCTAAGTTATTACATCAGTTTTGGAATTGAGATACTAAAACTTTGTCTAAATAGGCAGAGTTTTTGAATGTGAATTTATATAATTGATTTATAAAGATTTTTGACACTTTCAACGTCTTGTAACGTTGTTATGAAATTAAATTCATTTTATTATATAATACTTTTAATAATGATTTCTAGTTAAAGAGTTTTATAATATATGCTAATAACTTAAATGTAAGTTATTCAAGTTTGTGCTATTTTTGAAGGGTATAATATTTTATCTCCAATGTGAGAGGAAAAGTAATGCATGTCATTTTGCAACAGCTGGTAGTTTACGAATGAATTTGCCTGATTGCTCTTTTACAAATCAACCTTCAGTCAACCTTGTGAGGCATCAACTACCTTAGGTTTTAACATTTTTAAATGTTCACCGAGCCTTTTGAGTGAACTCTTCTCAAATAGTGAGACGTATTCTGATGTCCCACTAGCCATATTCCTTTTGTTCAATAGTAGCTGGAATCAAACCTGGAACTTTTAGCTCTGAAAAGTTTCACCATTAGACCTCGTGAGCTTCAGTGTGAATGTTTAGTTACTCCAAATGTAGCCCCCCCCCCTTTGTTAGTATTCACGTGCAAGCGAAAAACTTCCTTTGCTTCTTTTATTGCAGCAAAATATATTGTTCCGCTCTGGTAGACAGCATAAAAGGTCTTCACATTTTACAGAAGATTCCATATTTTTTTCTGAAATTCGGATTAATTTTTTGATAGAGTGAAGAAAATTATTTAATGAGCAATCTAAATAGTTAGATAAAAAAAAACTTTATAGAATTCTAATAGAATTCAATTTTCGCCCGGTTTTCAATGCCTGCTAAAGCACGCACACACTTGCTTTGTTTCAACAAACAATGGTAAAGAATAGAATATACTTTTTAATAAAAATCACACAGAGTACAAGATATTTAATTAAATTTGTTCTTTTTAAATGAAAATCATACTAAATACTTTGCATTCTCCATTAAAAAAATTTTATACATTGTATTCAGTAATTGTATACATATTAAATTTCTCTAAATGTAAATATAATAAAGTGAATGAACCATTGATTATAAAAATCAAGATTTCTGTTCCTATGAAAAAAATAAAGTAACTAAAACAGATTCACTGCAAGTTTGATAAAATGTTGCCTTAAGATTAACATGAAATCCTTGAGTTCATAATGTAAAGACCACAATAGCCCATCTGGCAGCCGAATAGTTAACATTCTGGTTTTCATGATACTTGATTCTTTCAGCCAATCAGCATTCGAGCTAGATTTGTGGGTGGGTTAAAAATCTAGCTCGAATGCTCATTTTCAAAATTTTTTAAGTGTAAAATTAAAATTTTACACTTAGAAATTGATTAATTATAATCTATAAGTAATTTGTTACAATAAACAATTTAAATTTAAAATAAATTCAGAATAATATAAGGAAAACTCTTGATTATAAATTATATGTATAGTATATACAAAAAACTCGAAAATAAATTGTTCAAATTAAATGTTCATTTTCACTTAGAAAGAAATTTGCAATTGACCTAAAATTTCCATCTTTTCGCATATATTTATAATTGAAAATCTACTCGTTTTGCAGATTGTCAGAGCAATAAGTTGTTTCCTTCATGTTTGATATAAATCACAATAAGAAATATTTTCCTTTCATTTTGACTTTAAAATCGAAACCAGTATTTAGCTTATGCATTGATTAATACTTAATGCTGCTGCTAGTTTTCTACAATCCAAGAGGACTTGTGATTCTCCTCCAATAATAACGTCGATATAATTTTCTCAATTATAATTAATAAAAAAAATTAATGCATGAAGAATCAGGCGATAGAAAATAAACGCAAACGAAAAATTATGAGAGTTCGTGAAAAGATTCTTCAAAATTTTAGTTCGGCAGTAGGAATTAAAATTATCCTTACGTCTATGGAGTCAGGGACCTGCCAACAAGTTCGTAAAATATTTTCATGAAGGAACATCTGTTGTATAACAAGAGGCTATGCAATCTATTTTGAAAACATAATGAAAATTATTATAAAAAAATAATTAGAGTGTAGCATGCCACAGGTGAAATCAAAATTATTATTCCTGTATGTTAAGCAGTAAAAGGAATAAAACACCTCTTTCTTTTATTTTTCATGGAATTATATCAGCGCATTTGAACATCATTGCTAAAAATTATTCTGTTATCATAGAATTGAATGCTTGCTTTGTTAAAATAAGTATTTTGAAATCTACTGAATGGTGAAAAAATAAAAAAAACTAAACTAAATCAAACGTTTTGTGCAATGATAATATAATGTAATGAGCTTCAAATGAAAGTTTATAGCATTAACGGTTTTAATGATTTAAATTTTTGAGTTATTGATTTATAATTTAACTTATTGTAAGAGCCACGAAATGAGTACAATTTAAACTTATTGTAAGAGCAATGAAATATAATTATGAAAATTATTTTTGAATTGTTTTCCTGAGTAATATAATCAGAGAAGTTTCACTGTTGTCCGTTCTAAAGCTTTGGAATTTTCTAGACTTACAAAGACCTTCAATCGAGATGATCACAAAGTAACTTATTAAATAATACTCAGAAAATATTAAATTGTTCACTTTAACAGATGTGCAAAGTAAATAGGACACTCTTCTCTAATTGTTCAACAAAAATGCTTTATTAATCCACTAAGCTGTTCTAAATTCGCCAGTTGTAATTACTGTTAAAATGAGAAACGGGTTTATTTCCCCTAGAATTTTCAATGTTCTGAAAATGATATCTAAACTTCTTTCTTTTATCAAAAAATCATTAGAATAGCATAAAATTTATTACTGTTAAATACTTATGAAAACATTCAAAAAAATTTTTTTCTAAGCTTTCAAAAAATAGCATTACGATATATATTTTAAACATTTTTTAATAATTTTTTATGTTATGCAATATATACTCTGTCTGTATATAAATAAATTAAAGAAAATTTTCCACGTGAGAAGAAAGTAATTTAGTGCTAAAGAACAATTTAAAATAACATTTTCGGGTAACTTTCGAATGTTCGAGAAAATGACTTTCTGTCTAAGCATGAATTTATAACAAACTATCTGTCCACATTCTAATACTCCAGAGAAATATGTCCTGATATTTTTTTATTGAATACTAATTTATGGATTTTATTTTGATTAGTACTTTGTCTTCTTTAGCACGAAAGATTATTCATTGTATGTTTTGTTAAATAGAACAAGTTACTTTTTCCATCAGAGTTCAGTAGTTTACTAAACTTTGCTTTGTGTATGTAAAATAAAATAATCCATTAAACGAAATAGGGGGGAGTTGTTTTAATTTATTCCCTTCAAATTTTCAATATTCGCTACCATTCTCGAAATATTTTCAATTTCTATTCAGTTTTCGTAGCCAATATTCCCGAGAATTTCACACTTCTAGTTGTAGTCATCGATTCAAGTTTTTGAGATTTTGCATAGCTCTAATAGTACGTAATCGCTGAATATGAGTATATCCGTTAACCGATTGTTTTTAGGATATCTTTGAGCATGTTACATTTCTACAAGATTTTGTTAACAGCTATAAAATAAGTTAAATATATTTGAAAGTACTAAATCTTTTTTCAGGTGATCATGAAGCAGAAGCTGATGCAAGGACGAAACTCCGACACCACGACTCCCACGGCAGATGCCTACAGTCTCGATTCACTGTCCATCAGCGCCAGCTTCAGAAGAAGAATGCGACGTTCGGCTAGATCATATCTCAATCATGCTTTCAATGACCAAGTAACTATTAGTACTCAGTATTTTTAGTCGAAGCAGTTAGTCCTTTGTCCAAGAAGCTAGTCCTCAGCATATCCTTATCCCAAGCAGCTAGTCCTCAGCATCTTTATCTCAAGTAGCTAATCCTCAGCATATCCTTAGCCGAGCTGGCAGCCAAATGGTTAGCGCTCTTGCCTTCGGTTCAACAGTTCGTGGGTTCGAATCCCACCTTGAGCATGGATGTTTGTAGTGGTTCGGAATCCACTTTAAACCGTAGGTCTCGATCTAATTAGCCCTCGTGTGCAAAAAATGACCGTTGAGTGACAAACAAACAAATCAGCATATCCTTATCCCAAGTAGCTAGTCCTCAGCATATCCTTATCCCAAGTAGCTAGTCCTCAGCATATCCTTATCCCAAGTAGCTAATCTTGAGCATATCCTTAGTCCAAGCCACTAGTCTCGAGTAAACTGTGAATGAAGCCAACTGGATATTAAACGGTTTCTTTTCCTACTGCATGATTAATTTATAAGAGCTATACATAATTCATTCGTTTTGAAAAGGCTATATTTTTACAGGCATTACTCTAGCACACATAACATATGTGAAGTGGAGAGAGCGGCGTCTGGAATATACCTAAAATTAATAGGCTTCCTCAATAGACTGTAAAAGCATAAAATTTTAGGGGTTGATGTTGGTCTCTTATTGATACCAATGACATTTTTTACTCTTGCGTTTCATTTTCCATATTCTACTAACTCTGACGGTTGTTTCTAAATGAATAGGATGTAATCAATGTTAACTCCTGATGAAACAATATTAAATTTAATTATGTTAGCGAAGTTTTCCTATTATTCTTAATGTTTAATAGGCTGACGATATTTTCTTGGGTGCTGTGACGTCGATAGAAATCTGGAGTGATTATCTTCTATGATAATTGATTGCAATTGCAGAATTGCAATCAGTGAACAACAGTGTTCACTGCAAAAGCGGTGATGCGTCGCTTCTTCTGAATCTCTCATAGTATGCTGCTGGCAGTAAAGTAATTTAGGAAAGCAGTTGTTCAGCAGTGGTTTTTGTCGCAAGCCGTCAGATGTGTCCTAGACAACGGACCGCGGAGTGATTAAGGCTAGATTTTAGATGGAACACAAACTTATCAAGTTTGCATTGTGTGTTTCTGGTGGAAAACGAATCCATTACCATTCCGATCGAATAAGGTAGTGAGTAAATAAAAAAGGCTTTTATATTTTGTTCTCGAGTTAGTTAGTTACAATAATGTTGTGCCTTTTCGGAAGGAGAACCACCCAGAAGCAAATCATATTGTGGTCAAGGACGTTTGCTACTAAATGTATGCTATGAGTTCGATAGTCGTCCGGACGTGTTACCAAAGAGGCACATAATGAACAGTTGTTGAAGATTCTCGACTTCATGATTCTTTTCATTTACTTTATCTTCCGTGTGTAGTTCTTTTTAAAATAAAGCTTTTTCAAAATGAGGGAACCCAACGTTGATTGGAACTTTAGCTAACAATCTTCAGATAATGACTATGGTTTTAATAGAAACGCATGACGTTATCGTAAATAATTCAAGTCATCACTTAAATAAATTATACTGAAAGAAAAGGAAACTTAAATGAAATAATATTATCATTTATACAGAGTGACAACAATTTCGAAAATTTTCATGTTAAAAATATTAGTAATTTTATAGCAGCGTGCAATTGAAATAATATTTCAGCAATTAATATTTAGTACACATTCAATTCGTTTTTAGGATAATCTCGACTATGATAAAATAATAGTCGCTGTCACGTTGAAACACGTCCTGCGCATTAAGTTTAAAATGACGCCGTATCATACATGATCACTATCATCGTATTAGGTATGTGTTATCGGTTATATGTGATTTACACCAAATTTGAGATAGCCTTATACGCTCTAGGACTTCAAAATCTTCACCACATTGCTACTAAGACGTTTTAGTTTATACCATCTATTGATAAGCAATGGATGTCATTATTTTTTCAATATCGACAGTTTTTTTTAGAACAGTTAGTTTTCTTAAATAAAGTGACATTTCATTATAGGATCAGTGATAAATTTTACATGTTAGATATATTTTGCTTAAGTAAAAATTAATCACAATCTACGTATAGTGCTATACCGCCAATGCGCATGTCAGTGCACTCTCATTGACCCGGTGTCTTAATTGCTTTTTTCGCGTTTCAATTCTAGGGCGGAATTTAAAACATCCACAAGTAAAAAACATTTTCCGTTATTAAAAGTAATTAAATTTTTTTTCATCCGCGTAAAAATGACTTCAAATCAAAAATGTTTTGATTACTTTGTTTGATTATTATTTTTTTAAATTTTTTGTTGGAATTTTAATAAAATGAGAAAGATCTTAGTTTCATTATTTTCGCTTATTTTATGAAATATTGCTGCAAATCAAATTAGCTTATTTCAGAGTTTTCTTCCAGATTTAAGTCTTTTTGCGCTTGGAAGAATCAGATTCGGATATTTTACTTCTTTTGCAGTGACATCCAATAAATCAGGGTTTGATATCTCAAAACTTGAAAAAATATACAAAATAAAAAAGTAATTTTTTGAAAAGAATACAAAAAGTATTTTTTAACATTCTTATGAATATTCTGAATTAGGATCGCTTAACATTATGCCTAAGCGTTTTAGTTTCGCATGCAATTTATTGCAGAAATAAAGATTCATCAGTTAAAGTCTACTTTCCATACAAGAAAAAACCCATAGGAGCCTATTTCGTAATGCAAGTTTTGCATTCTTGTGACAGAACTTTTCATAGGTAGTGAGGCATTTTCACGTGTTGCGAAAACTCAGAAGACTCTTGAGCATTTACCTGGCAGAGGTCATTATACCCGTCGTAAAAATGAGATCTGAGGCGGTTATAGCCACCTTTAGTGCAGAGATGTGATTAAAAATTGAATACTTTTATTTGTTTCACAATATTTTATTGTAAGAAGTATCTCAAAATCACATTTACTAACCTTTATAAAAATGCATTAAAAGATGCACAAAATCTTTGAATTGAATTTTTAGAATTTTGAGTATACGTAGCATTTTTGATTAAGATTGCATGGATAAATCCTCTACCTCTGTCACTGTCTGATTCATTTCCCCCTCTTTTATACATTATTCTTTTAAGTTCGAAAAGAGAATTTTTCAACATAAACTGCCAATATAAAGGCAGCAAAATTACAAATTAAGTAAAAATTATTTCCAAAAACGCTTAAGCTTTAAAATTGATTTTAAGTAATAAGCATTTTGATTTTAAATTTCAAAACTGTAAGATTTGTTAATAAGTATTGGCACTTGCTAAAAATCGGCATTAAATAAGTAAATATAAAAAGAATATATACGTGGTAGACAGAAAATAAAACTCTTCATTGTAAAAGAAATTAAACATTGAGTTTCTACTATAAAAAAATCAATAAGTTCTTCCTGTCAAAACTCAATATTTTGAAAAGTTATAGAATTTTCTATTTTAGTTCATTGTTTATTAATACTTAAAATTAAACCAATGGCATTGTGGAAGCACATTAACCATGTAAACAGTAACAAGAAGGAAAAAGAGAACAACTGAATTGATGTGATTTCCTAGAATTGGGAGGTAAATACATTTGTATCCCATTTCGATTCCAGAGAAAGACGGTTCTCATCGCTGGAAATTGCAGAACTCCCCCTTTCTTCCCTTGGTGGTCAGTCTGCAAACATAGCTTTATTCTGATTATAGGGTGCACAATAATTTCACAGAGAAATGTTCTTAGTTTAATAATTACTAATGTTTCTATTACGCGCGCTACTTGATATTAAAACCGAATTAATGATTTTTCTCATGATATCAAACATTTGAATCATCCAATTTAAATCGTTTTTAGGAAATGAAATGGACATGAAGATTGATATTTCTAAGTTATTAGATTACTTTTGGTATTTTTCGTTTTCGGCTAAACAGACTCATCTTCTTCGGGTTTCTTCCTTTGCTTGGTGAAAAAGGAATCTGTGTTTAAAACATTTATTCAGCAAATGAAAAATTTAAACTCGAAATCATTGGAATTATTTTATGAAACGCAAATTAGTTTTTTATTTAAAATGAAGGTTTCAAAAATTTTGACTGGGACATTCTATAAAAAAATTAAGATTCATTAGGATAATAATGTATATTGTTGCATTGACTAAGTTAATTTATATCTCATAAGTTTACCTTTTTGGAATCTTCCTGAATTATTTGTCCATAAATCAATGTATAAAATCATCCGTTTGGTAAATAACTTTAACTAGAATGAAAACAATCTCAAATAGAGAAAAATGGAACTGACCAGAATAACATTCGAATAATATCAGAAAAAAAATTCAAAACATTATCGTCATTTACACATGCACAAGATTTGTAGTTCAAAATAATGATGTAGTTCTACAAATCCTGAGTAAAGCGAACGATATTTTTTAAAAAAATCATGGTAATTGGAAACAACAGGATTTTTAGAAGGACCTAAACTATGTAAACTTTTTGATATGTAAAAATATAAAGTAAGATTTTCGTTTATATGGCAGCTACTCCAGCTGTTTCCTCGTCCTTTCGCTCTTCGCCAACAAGTATTATCCCTCTCCACGTTTGAAACTCCCTGTAAGTTTATTTCTCAACATGGCACAATAATTATTAAATTAAAAATTAAAATAAAATGGAATTTTTTTTGTCATAGCTACTACTTAGCACCTCTCTCTCCAAGCGGCACCCGGGGTATGATGGACCCCCTTGCCCTCTGACTCCTTGCCCCGAATATCTCCGTCCCTCGTTTAACATCAGTTGAAATCATGTGGCTGGTTTCCTAGTCAAATTGTGCAAAATAGACAAATAAATTTAATAAACATTCATATTTTTGTGTTAAGCTAAAGGAATTATTAAGTTCATCCAAAATGAATACCGCACTGGTATTAAATAACAGAAAGGTATTCTGTTTTGTTGCAGGAGATTCCGTCCCATCCACTCAATGAAAAGACGCTCACTAACTGCTTGAAGAACAAAGACCTGCTCGAAGAAGAATACAAAGTAAAAATATTTTTTAAATATATAAAATATTATCTAAACCTCTGTATTTGATCGATATCTGAATTTATATTTGTGAAAATAAATTGATTTTCTTTGAAAAAATAGTATCTCTAAATATTAAGTAATGAAATAGTATTTAATTTCCTTTGCATTTGCGAATGTTATACTCAGTTGAGACAACAATTTGTTAAGATACTATTTGTGGCCTCAGAAATAATAACTTTATTCCAGACACCCTTCTCACAGTCACAATGACTATTCCACACAAGCTGAAAAAAGCTTCTATAACAACAGTTTTCAGAGCTGATAAATGAGTTCACTCACTCAAAGACCGCTCTCTTCGATAGAGGGCCAGACTGCTGCTCAAAATTGAGAGAATTTTCAGATTAAAATCGGTTGAGTTAAAATAGTCATATACACAAGTGTGTATATGCCATTGGCCCTATCGACTGGGAACGGCGAGAAGGATGATTCATGTTTTGTCACCAAAATGTCGCCAAGCTGCCGTAGATTTCAGACTTTTTTCTGAGCTTTGAAAAACCAACCTCTGTTTACATAGAATAAGGTATTGTACAGCCATTTTACAAATTTACAGATAATAACACAAGAAATTAATATGAAATAAAGACATTCGTGCAAATGATTTCTCTGTTTACTTTTGCATAAAAAATACAGGGTGCGGCAAGATAACTTCCTTATTTCGAATGCAACAACACAGAAAGCAGTGGAAGATAAGGAGATTGACGTGGTCTCGTTTCAGAGAGAAGATCATAAAGTTGTATGACATGGAGGTCCAGTCACCATCATGTGTTGGAGTAATGAGCACCGTGCATTTGTCTTAGAGGGCTATTTTTCTGGGTGCCTCATTTCAATGAGAAATGATTTGGAGCGTCCTCCCGTTTGGATCCTATGTAATTTCTTCTTGCCTATACTATAAATCACGTGCCTATACTGACCGCCAACTAAACTTGAGAATGTTTGAAGAGTAACATTCAAAGGGAAGCGCCGAACATACCAGCCAATGTACTGGAGAGAGGGATGAGAACAGTAGAATTCGGTTCACTCGGTACATCGGAAATGGCGGGCGTCACTTGCCCAATATGACATTTAAAACTATGTAAAAAAAAAACTTTGAATATGCAACTTTTGTATGCAAAGATAAATATAACGATGTCATCAATACATTTTGTGTTATTGCGATGGGAAATGAAGTTATATTGCTTTTTACTTTAATAGATTGCTTGCCTAAAATAATGAAATAGATTACTGCTTATTCAATGCAGATGAGACCTCATAATTTTTTGTTGAAGCTCTGTAGTTTTGGGTGTTTGAACATAACCCCTCCCTCTATTTTAGAGATTCTCAATATTTGTATATGATCTTAATATAGAGAGTTGTGTAACTGCCTATTCTCATTTCTTAAGAACTCGAAATGAGATGAAACTCTCGGTTGTGATACATGAGACTAAAATGAAATATCTTTCGCAGAGAATACCGATGACCATGCCGAAGTTGGACTCTATTCCTGACGGTGCCCATGTTAAGAACAGATATTCGAATATACTTCCAAGTAAGTTGAAAAAGTGTTTCTCATCATGATTTTCACTTAAAATAAATGTATTCATTCAAAATAAATACTATGAGTTCTCTATAAATATCTGATGGCAGGATATGGAATTTTTAATAGACATGATAGAAGCAGCTAATTTTAATAATCTGTTTTTGCGATATCTTTTGTTTGCAGTGTATAAAAATTTTAATTCGAACTGGAACATAGAACGAAATTGACAATAGAAAATGAAATGGTTTGATCGATCGGCCATTTAGGTTTTCGATTATTTTCATATGTATTTCATTATGTTATATAAAATACTGCATACATTACACATGCATTGTTACCCCCAAGTACAAACTACACTTAATATATCCAGCGCCTTCCTAGTTTAGTACTGCTCTCCCTATAATTTTTCTCTTATAACATTTGAAATACATGCGTTTCTCTGCTTTGCCTCTTGATTTCTCTTTAAAAACCCAGTTGTCTCGTAAGGTTTTCACACATTTCATTGGCGAAACAAATAAATACTTTTTAACTGTGTTAAAAAAAAACTAGTTTTTATAGCTGTACTCGTTTTGGGTGATGGCATTCCTACGTACTGCACCAACACAAGTGCATTTAAAAATTGAATTGTAATGCAACAAAAATAGGTAGTACTTCCTTTAATTGAATTTATTTATCAGTCGTCTAAAATTGTGTGATATAATTTTAGTAAAAATAAATGTTTTTTAAAGGTAGAGTATCAAAGCTTACTGAAGTATTTTGAAATAAAATTGAGATGAATCGCGTAATGTATGTTAAGGTTAAAGAATGAAAAATTATATGAAAATATTGATTGTTTGCAATGAAAAATTCCAGATTTAAGTAAGATTTAAATATAGAATATACATTTAACATTTGAATAGCTATCCATTAGAAAATTGAAGCTTTTAAGAATGCCGCAAAAAATATACATGACAGCTTGTTTTTAAGCATAGAACTTGGAATAGCTCCATGGTATTAAAAAGAGGATGTCTGAAAGCAGTTCAATTGATATTTTTAAACTAATGATTTTTCCTAATTCTAGCTTAGAGTCATACAAAATTAAAAAAAAATTCAACAATTCTTGTTCCTGTGGGGCGTTTTTTAATTTTAAAATAATTGGGTTTAAAAGAATTATAATATTTTAAATTTAAATGAAAAATATATTTTTTTTAACATAATTACAAAATTTCGACGTAATTCATTATTTCTCTTTATTTTAAGAAAGTCCATCATGATTTTGGTGAACATTCATTTCTTTCACAGGAAAGAATTATTTCACAATTTTAATCCTTAAATATTTCGGGAAATGTAATCTGGTGGATTAGGACGTTCCTTATCGTAAGGTACCGAGTTCGAATCCACTACCCAACCCGAGATCCATCATGTTCATTCGTGGTGGCTGGAATCATGGGTGAAATGACACCTGCTGGTTGATAGACCACATCTGGGGATCTTAAGATTGGTACCTGCGTCTAAATGAAGACTCCTCTCCCCTTGGGATGGCGCAGCCACTATGTGCCTCACTCTATAAGTTGCCAATGCTTCCGCGGTGCCAAAAGGTGGAAATCCTGGTAGTTGAGCATTATAGCAACATATTTCGTAAAGTTTTAATTGGCCATTCCAAAGATGTAAATTATTCACATTCTGAAATTTAGAAACTTAAATTTTCAAAGTAAGGAGTGAATGTAGTATATATGCTGTTAGAGGTTGATTAAAACGAAAGCATGTTTTCATGAGTAAACAGAAATATAATATAAAGGTCATTTAACTTGTTAGACACGTTTTATTTCCAAAAAATGAATACTTTGTACTTTGGTTCCCTACTATCTTAAATTTATAACGTGCTTGATTTCAGAAGCCGAGAGTCGAGTGATGCTGGCCGACCCTTCGGGAGACCCTTTGAAATGCTACATCAATGCCAACTATGTGAAGGTAAGAAGTGCTTCCTGCTTTTTCGAGCGCAAAAAACGACCCTTCAGCGACAATAGCGTCCATGTGTTACACTGGATCCACTATTTTTGTAGTCAATTTATTGCCATTATAAAGGTAACTTCATAAAGCTTAGAACGAAAACATCTAGTAATCAGCTGAAAGCTTTCCAACGCCCTCACCTGCAGTCATTCCCTTCTTCGCAACGACACTGATTTTTATGTGTGGACCCAAATAATAAGCCTTTTGAACACATGTCATCTTTAGCTCTTAGGCAGCCAACTTCTGTGATCTTATCAACGTGCCAATGCCTGAACGGCTGTTACAGCACCGGAATGGACTTGCTTTTTCATCCCAACTGTCAGCAGCAGTTAAATGACGACTGTGACAGGAATTCAATGATTAACATGGAAAAATATATTTAGATTCCCATGCCAAAGAATACACAGCTGCCGACATTGTATTCTGTTGAAACTGCCAATTCTTTTCAAAAGACATTTTATATGAAAAATATTTTCTATAAAAAATGTAAAAAAAAGAATTAGTTCCTTATAAAAACTTAATTATTTTGGAATCATGAGCAAAAAGTAATAGAAATACGGAAGTCTAGTAAAGGCAAATCTTTTGAATGAATTCGGCACTAGTTATTTTGATCAGAAAAGTGCATGAAATATTTTTCTGTGGGCAAGTAGTGTGATAAAACAAACGTCTAGGGAAAAAAATGAATTAAATTAAATAATATATAAAGTCAGTTATGTATAATAAGTTAAATAAGATATTTAAGTTTCAAAAAATAAGTATAACAGTACAAAAACCAGAAAATACTGAGAAAAGAAGTTGACTGCTTCAGCATTGCAATAACAATTGTTTTTTTAGAATATATTAGATTACATTACCGAGAAATTATGTGAAAAGAATCTCCTAGTTTTTTACTCATTTACAAATATTTTGAAATATGTATAAATATGTAAAATGCTAAATATTTATTATATTTTATATAAATGTTTCATTAAAAATATATTTTAAATAATTTAATTAAAATGAATACAGCAGAACTGAAAAAACAATCGATTTCGATCAATAAAAATAATGAGTTGACTCGGCACATCATTAATCCAATTATTTTTAAAATTGGAAAGTAGTGAGTTCGCGCCCGAATCATAACCCAAAGATCAAAGATCAGTCGTGTTTATTCATAGTAACGTAAAATAGATCATGGTCACAATGTCCTCCGTGTGAAATGATACCTCTAGAAGTCAAATTTGGAAGTCTTCTGCTTGATGAAGAAGATCCACTCACTTTCGAGGTGACGCCAACTTGACTCTATGAAAGTATGATCCATTCTGACCCTTCTAGTGATGAATGGTGAAAATCGAAACATTCAAAAAATGTAAATATTTGATATCAAATTCTGAAAGTGCTTGCCATTATTTCCAATGCAAGCATGAACATGTCGAATCGAGTTTGTTTGTTTTTTTACATATTTCGCAGTACTGTCGACACGATTTCTTCAGCTTTGCTTTACTCTGTCGATGTCTGCAGAACTTCTTTGGAAAGGCCAATCCTCAGACAAACAAAGAAAATCAAATTATTGGTAAGCACTTGGGTTTGACGTGCGTGGCTGAAACCTGTTTCTCCAGTAAAATTATATGAACCCCCCCCGGTACACTTCGGAATGAATTGTTTAGGTAAAATAAATGAGTTCTGTTGTGTGTCACTCGAAATCTAATCAAATAAGTTTCCAGAAAGACTTTGAAAGAAGCAGGATCCGACGATTTGTTCACGCCAATTTGTTTCGCATTTACAAAGTAAAGTAAAGATATCTGTACATTAAATCTAATCATAATAAATAAATGATGTTGGAAATCTTTGTACTTGAATAGATGTGTATAAATCAAAAACAAATTCCTTTAAATGCTTCAACCTGTAATATAAAATCTGTGTGAGTGAGAGAAAGAGTATGTGTTGTAATTTATAAGTGGTTAAATGATTAAAGTATAGAATGGATGCACGTGTAATCTCGTCTGATCGACACCATTGATCAATATTTGATTGTATTTGTGCAGGGCTACGGGGGTAAGTCTGCCTCCTACATCGCCTGCCAAGCGCCCTTGCCAGAGGGAATCGAGGACTTCTGGAGGATGGTGTGGGAGCAACAGTGCAGGGTCGTCATCATGCTGACCATGTTCGAAGAGAACGGCACGGTACGCATTCTCCTCCAACACTCTAAGAAACTCTCGACATATAGATACAGATAAAAAAAATTTCTTTTCCTTTTCAGTCGCGGTGCGCCGTCTACTTCCCGCAGAGTACTCTGATTTCTCAGCAGCCGTACGGCGACTTTCAAGTTTCCCTTCTGAAGAAAGATGTTTACGAATTTTATACACTCTCCACCCTACGACTGTTGGACTTGGAGGTGAGGTATGCTTTAGGAATATTTGCCACACATTGTGCCCTACAACTAATTAAAAATTTAATTATTTCTAAACGTTTATAATGCACATTTCCTTGTATTTTACTGCTTTCTTTAAAATATCATTTACTAATTCAATAGGAAATACTTCAGCTCAATATTCAATGAAGGATTTTCAATAAGTGTCTGCTTCTCAAAGCTAAAAAATGTATCAATCATTCACAAAATAAATAAAATATTTTTTCAGACGTTGCAGAAATAAAAATGCGTAATTTTTGTCCAAATGTAACAAAATATATATCTTCTTGCATCTAAATATGTATTTTCTTTCTGGAAACTGCATTCAACAACAACGGAGCGATCTCAGAGTGAAATGACTCCATCAAATCAACAACGAATTTTGCGCTTGTTCGTGCACGTTTGTCAAGGGTGGACGTTTTCGACGCAGCGTTGTGTACTATCTAACAGCTGATGGCATCCACCTTGTAAATTACTTTTCACAAAGCCAAATCACAAGGAGAGAAATCTGGAAAATCGCGACAGATGTGCGTGCACAAGGCATCCAGCTGCCGATGATCCACTCATCTGCCGTTGTTCAACAGTGTCTCTGGGATAGAACCCAGGATCTTCCTCTCTGAAGTGCACTGTCCTGCCACAAGGCTAGACTTCAGGATTCCGCAGTTGTCATCTTCTGCCGCGAATTCATGGAGCGCTGCATTTCATACAAAAGACTGCAAATCTTAAGACAGTTTCCTTCAACATGAAGCGAAGAGTAATTTCTGCAGAAATTTGTTTTCTGTAACCCTATGGCTGCTCAGCCCGCCTTTACACCGTTTAATCATGAAATAAACTACGTACAGCACTTTTGGTTTAGGTTTTAAATATAAGCTGTCCACTGAATAGCGTCTTGTATTCACTGTTTTTATAATCAGAAATACCTGCTAGAGAGAAAATGTTCAACGATGGACAATGTGTTTATCAGATTTTGAAAGTGTAGTTTTGATAGTGATATACATATTTACTTGATTATGATATTTTTTTCTTCAGTGCCATTTATATTTTACTATGTTTTATAGAGTTTATATTAAGCAATAAATATAAATGAACTGTATTTCAATTGAAATTAAAGACATTTGTGATAACATCTGAGTTGGGTTTTTCAGGCAACTTAGTTTCTCATGATAAAATTTTTCCAAATAGGAAAAATGAGTATTTCAACTTTCCAATATATATAAGTTTAAAATACGTAAAAATAAAAAAGTTATTTCGTTTTACAAATTGAGCAGTCAGTGAATTAATGCTGGATCCATTTGAAAGAGAAATGGTTGAATAACCAGAAGAGATTCTAGAAATTTTCATCTTTTGTTGAAGCTGAAAAAATCTCTGAATGCTTCTCAGAAATGAGATGAGTGGTATAAATTCGATATTGACTGGACGAGATTAACATTTAAATGTGGATGTAAATGAAGCTTCCTATTTGTCAAAATTCTCTTAATGAATATTTATTTTTGCTGCAATACTTGCTGAATGGTTTCATTCATGAATTGGATCACTCTTACTTTAAATCACCTGTGCAATTTAAAAATAGAAACAAATTAAATATTTTATGATATAACTTTTATTTAAACATTTATTGAAAAATAATATAAACTTTATTCATAAAAATTTTCTATATTCCACTGCTAGTACAAAAGAAATATCTTTTTCAGTATAAAACAAACTTAAATGTAAAAACTTGCTTCTTTGTCATACCAAAAAATAGGTTTTTATAATGAATAATTGATAAAATATGTATCCAAATACAAAAATTTCAATATACTTGAAATGAAAAAAATTTTTCTATAAAAGTAAAAAATGCTAGTGTGTTCTTTTCTTCAAACTATAAATTTATAGTAAAAAGAATTTTTCGTATAGCAAATAATATTTAATATAATTTTAATTTGAAGAAATATAATGTAAAATATAAAAAAGTGTATTTTATAAATATCAAATAATCATTTTCATAAATATGTAATACGTTTTTAAATATTAATTGTATGGTACCCAACACAAAATTATTTATAATTCTTCTATTTTATACATTTTTCTTATTTAAGAGAGAAAACTGAACATTCTTCACAGATGTATGTAAATCTGGAGTACAAACATTAAATGTGAAATCACTTAAAGTGTATTGAAATTTCAGAAGAACTTGTTTCGAGACGTCGTGCACCTGTGGTTCACTGGCTGGCCGGATGTGGGCGTCCCGAAAGATGCATCGAGCTTAGTCACATTCGTGCAACAGTGTCGTTCCTTCATCAACTGCAACTCTGGTCCGACAGTCGTCCATTGCAGGTAACCTCTCTATGGACTGCTTCAGAAGCTGCGTTTCTACACATCTCCTTGACGAACATCCCTTCTTTCCCATAAACACTTCTTTCGTGCGCCCTACTTTTTTCGATTTATTAAGAGTAACCAGGATCCACGTGTTTTTCACGGAGAATCTTTAGAGCCGCGGTGGAATTTCTCACACCGCATCTGGCTCCCGCGTTCAGAGTCAAGTCTTTACTTTTGACAGAAGTGATCAATTTTTATCTTTTCTCTTATTTTAATGGCTTGGAAAAGACGTTTTGATTGGGGAATTCTTGGAATTATCGCTAACTAAAAGTACTTAAGCATTTCGTACGAAACATTACCCGTGCCTGAGAGTAGCTTCAAATCGCATCTTTCTCATGGCTTCAAGATAGACATTCTGCACACTTCTCAATCGTCATTGTGCACACCTGCCAACAATTTAAAACCCCACAATCTCACGATCTTCTGTCGATGTGCATAAAACACTCTTCATTAAACTTATTTGCTGAGTCATCAAAAGCAACTCTGTTGGCACTTTGACAAGAATAAACGTAAGCATTTGAGCATATTGTTTACAATTGGTATTAACGGATATTTCCAATAAAACAAAACTTCAATAGTTCGTATGTCTCGACTGATTGCTACTCCAATACTTTCAAGGCACATTAAATAAAGAGGCATATGTGTATTTTAAAAAATCTTTTATTAATCTAAATCGGTATTCAGTAACTTCATCACAGCTAAAATTGTACATTACAAAATCGATTTTAAAATTCAAGAAATCAATTACCACTAAATCAAATCGATTAATAAATATTATCTTTTTAATTTAATGTATATATATATATATATATATATATATATATATATATATATATATATATATATATATATATATATATATTAAATTAAAAAGAAAGATAATTTTTTTAACTCTAGTCATTTCAGTTACTTTATTTTTCTTATTATAATAAATATTTCTAAAAGATTTTACTTTGTTTTTTAATTTAGTTACAACTAAAATTTAAATTAAACTATATATATATATATATATATATATATATATATATATATATATATGTATATGATGTATGTATATGTTAAAAAAAGTTTCTAATATGAGCGAGATAAAACATTTAGAAAAACAAAGGAAAAAATTAGGATAAGAGAAAAAGTAAAAATGGAAATTAAAAAAGAAATAGGAAAAATTTTTTGAAAAAGAAAACAAGGGAAAGGTGTGTTTAGAATTAATTTGCGAAAACATTCTAAAATATACACAAATGAAGACTCTATGAAAAAAAAATTAATACCAATGAAAAATAAAAAGTTATATAAAAATGTTTTCTTAAGCTATTTACTTTTCTTCTGGTCACTAAAGAGAAACTGAAAAGCTTTCAAATTAATTTTTTAAAAAAACGACTGAAGACAGCAAGGAACTTGGAGTCAAAACAACTTCAGCAAAGAAACCCTCTGCAGACCGAAATTTTATATCATGAGTCGATATTCACTTGTATACAAATAGCAAACAAGAATGCCTTTCAAAACGAGGATTACTTAGTTTCATTTTTCATAAACGAAAGGAGAGTGGCATTCATTTCCTATACACTGCATATTAAATACTTTTTTAATAGCAGTTTACTCACACACAAAGAACAATGTGGCTAAGAAATAAAATTAGATTTAAGATATTTTACGAACAGCCCACGTGAACACGAGCATTATTCTATGCAAAGTGAGAATGATAAATCTGATGTTTATAGCAGCATCTAATGAAATACTGTTTTTATTTTGTCATCTGATGTCATTTAGTCTTCATTCATATATTTTAACAAAGGACATTTCTTATTTACACATTTTTTCAAACGCGCATATGTTTGGTGGATGTCAATTACATGCACTTAAAGATAAAAGAAGCACTTAAAAAGCATTATCATTAAACACTACAAGTACAAAAAAATTAAAATTTGGGATATTTATTCGCAGAACTATTCATTGATATTTAATTACATTACTTCACAATTTTACATCTATTCCTCGCATCCTTTACTCAAACTCAATTCCTGACACCAGTTCACACTGCCTTTTTCCACTTTTGTTACTGATCGGGGTTATTTCATTGGCACACAATCTCGTATTCATTTGTATTGTCATTTTTGCATGGATAAAATTATTCGACTAAAAATTTTGTGATAAGTCTAGTGGATGCATATTCCTAGAAAAACCAGGTGGTTATCAAAATGATGGAAATACCTTATAATTATAAAAAAATCTATTATATTATTGTAATGTAAGACGAACTTTGGCGGTAATATAGTTTGGATTCGCTTAGGAATCAATTCATACAAGTGCTGAGTAATGTTTATAGAAACATTGTACCAGTCTTCAAGAAAATATTGTGAAATTACTATCACAGTTGCCGATGGAGGATATTGGTAACCCAAAGTTTCTCTAGACTTCTCTCCCAATGATTTTCTTGTCAGTGTAATTATTAATCTAGCTGAAAATCCTGGCACGCATGGCTGCCCATATCATGACAAATTCACATGCATGCTCATCTGTTGGATTGAAACGATTATGATCGTACTCATGAATTCGATGTGTTGTAGGGAAAAGTGTAGAAGGTGAGTTGTCACACACTTTTTTCTATTTGTCAATCGACCAGATTTCGTGATTGTGACAACTACAGACAACGTTTGGCATTAACATCTGACAAAAAGGCTTCAGAATTGCTGGTCTGCGCTGTGTTCATGGAGGCGCTTTCTTATCACAGTCATTGACCCGGGAGACACCGGATGCTGATTGAGCTTTTGGGCATTGCAGTACACTTCAACACCCGTCCTTCAGTTTCCATCCTGTATGTTACTTTGCCGACCTTTAGACAGCGGAACTCTGTCTAAAAGTTGAGATGTTTTTGCCACATTTTGTCTAGCAAGATAAGCTTCTACAATATTACCTCTGAAAAGTTCAAGATTTTACTCTTTTGAAAAAAAATCCTACTTATAGAACTTTAATGAAGCTGCTACAAATCAGATATACTTTTCTAATTATAGAAAATAGCTGCCGTTACTATATTTAAATGTTTACAAAACAAATTAAAAAATGTCGTTTTATTCACAGGTGTTTCCATTATTTTGATAACCACCTTTAAGCATCAGAGTTTCAAAACTTTTGAAAAATATGCTTTTTCATCTTAATGAACGTTTAAAAGTCAATACAAGAAATAAGAATAACTTTAAAACTTCCCTAAAAAATTGAAAATGCATCAAAATAACGGGTTAGGCATGCATTGTTATCTTAAAAATATTTACACGAAGCGTAAACTTGATTTGGAATTAGAATATTCAGCATTAATGATGGAAAGTGGACATTTTTCATCAAAATTTGTTACATTTTATTAGCATGCAAAAATTAACCATTCTGAAGTATTTTCTTAAAGATTTACAGAACAATTTATCAAGACTCGGAAGAAAGTAATCCAAATTTGTTTTAAGTTTCATAGAAATTAATATGTTCAGTTCACAGAAACGTTACTTAGAGTAGATAAGATTCAGTTACCTTTTTAAAAAATTAAATCCTTTTGCAAATGAATTACAGGATCCTGTAGCGATACTTTTATTGTTTTAGTACTGGTACAGGACGAACCGGTGTATTCCTTGCTTTGGATATCTGCATGAGAGAATATGATGAATCCAGGTCCGTAGATATCTTACAATGTGTTTCACAGTTACGAAGAGATCGCGCTGGGGCTGTGCAAAATAAAGATCAATACTTTCTGATACACGAGGTAAGCACTAAGCATTTTTCCTAAGAAAACTATTTTACTTTTTCTGTAAACTATTCATAATGTATTATATGCTTTTATGTTCATTCAATCTTTAAGTGATGTCATTAAAACACACACAACGTACGAGTTAAGCAGGAAATATCTTGCCGTTTTTAATGATCATAAAGAAGATGATTTAGAGAAAGCGTAGCCTACTGTTAGTCCTCGAAGTAATCATCAGCACCTTCTGCCAACGTGTCACCAGTTGTGCTATCCCCTTGCGGTAAAAATCGGGGGCTTTGTGCGCAAAAAAGTCCGTGAGTGATTGGCGCAAGTCCATTTCATTGATGAAGTATTTTCCACCAAGATGATTGTCCAGGGAATGAATCTGATGACGCAAGGTCAGGTGAGTGTGGATTCTGGCACAAAGTTTCAAAACCAAGTCGCTGTAGGATCTTCCTGGCCACCCACGCGACGCGTGGCCTCGCGTTATCGACCAAGAACAAAACATCTTTGCTATTAACCAGTGTTGGCTCATTCTGTTGCAATGCCTGTTGTACACATTCCAATGGCGTATAGGTCTTCAATAACCGTTTAGGCTGTTGGTAGACCAGTCTTGTGCATAATCTTGTGTGGCTGCATACTGCAAGCGCTATGTGGGACAGCATCCTGGAGTAACAACCAGTGTTTGGAACCCTTGGGAGTGCTCTACAAGTAATAAGAAGCCATAATCAGGCCAGAAATTTAATGACAATTTTGACCACTACTGTCTGTCTATATCACTGTAATATCAATAACTGCCATCAATTAGTCTGTTGCAAGTAGAACAAGACTTGCTCCATCTTCGATAGGAGAAGGAAGACGTTTATTTTGCCGTACTCATCGATTTAGAAGATACTTTTTTATGTGTGATATACTGATTATATATATATATATATATATATATATATATATATATATATATATATATATATATATCAGGGTGCGCCGTAAATTCGTGCAAACTTTAAAAATTAATTAAAAAAGAATAAATGATGTTTAAAAAGTGTGGTTTGCACGAATGGCATCAGAAAAAAGAATGATATTTTTTAATTCCTCACAAGTTTCAGTATCCCTGATGGTGATATGGGCTCTTTTTTTCTTCATTTCTTTTGCAATGCGAAACTTCCTAACTGCATCTGTTGCTTATTCGCCATTCTTATAAAAGAGCTTGATAATCAACTCTTTATCCTGCAACCATAGCATGTGAATTCAGGTGTTTCATTGTCAACCTGATTTGCATAAATAATCTTTCGTATATGCACCGCAGCGCCACCTATCGGTCATTTCTTGAATTATTTTTTTTAATTCCTAAAAAAAATCCGTTTTTTTCTGATGTCATTTGTGCAAACCACACTTTTTTAACATCATTTGTGCTTTTTTAATTAATTTTTAAAGTTTGCACGAATTTATGGCACACCCTGCACATATATATATATATATATATATATATATATATATATATATATATATATATATATAATGCGTGCGTGCGTGCGCGTGCGTGTGTGTGAGAGAGAGAGAGAGATATAACATTTGCAAAATAAAACTGATTTAATGTAAAATATTAACGAATTATGATAATCTTATACACATGAATTTCCAATTAATTTGAAGGAGTGAAAGTAATTTGAAACTTAAAATGTATTTTGAAAAATCAAATTGAAAATATTTATTAATAGAATAACACCACTAACAGAGTAAAAATACGCACAAAATGTTTAGAACTTCAAATCTGATAATAACGTGAGGTTTCAGCGGCAGTTAGAACAATGCTATAAATATCGCTTATTCATAAATTTATTTGAAAGCGATTGCTCTTGTTACTATAGCAACCGCCACCCATCAGACTATTTGGCGAGTATTCTTATGTTTAGCAAACTGCAAATTTGTTGAAAGGAGTTCATTTAGTCTGCCTCATTCAAGCTTTTATGTGTAGATATTAAAACTTATTTCATTGAAAATAAATACTCAAAAACGCATCAACAATAAATACATGTTTGTAACAAATTTTCATAACTTGTTTTTTTACGTATTTTAGGCAATGCTTGAATACATATCAAGGATGATAAATCAAGCACAGCGTGCATCCATTTCCAATTAATTGAAGGAGGTGATTCCAATTTACAAATGTATATATGTGGATAAGAAAAAGGTTCAGAGTTTTGTTATATCCTAAAATATTTAATTGTTTGTACAAAGAAAAATATTTTATTCACCACATAAATTTTGTTGTATGTATTTTAGCGCTTATTGATGTATAAAATGTTTAAAAATATATTTATCAGATACAAAAAATATTGTTATACATTTCATTGAAAAATCAATATTTTCACATTTCTTAGAAAACCTTAACTCAGAAATTTAACGTTAGCTGACAATTAAAAATTTGGTCTTTTATCTAAACTTTATATGATATGAAAGCCGAATCAAAGCTAATTTTTTATCATCTTTAATGTGTCATTACACTCAAACTTGTATTTATCACCGCGCAACAATAATAGATTTATATCTTGTTCTCTTCAATGGAGAAATACTGAAGTTGGTAAAACCATTTTAATGTGGCCAGATAAAATAAAAGTGGCGGAATTTTTAATTCATAATCAGTAATTTTAATGTGTTTAAACAAGAGCACACACAAAGTAAAAAGAAAATATCATCTTTACATAAATGCTCAATTAACTAAATAAAGATATTCCCACATTATCTGAGCCGAATGCAACTGTTGTCGGATACAGGATTTAGATAAGAAAGGAATTTGGGACTATTTGCAGCAATAGTTTGTTCAAATGGCTTTGAAAAGAAATAAGAATATTTACTTTAAATTATAAGTCCTAAGTAATTGATTACTGGTTCGCGTCAAAATTCCGTCCAAATGTCATTCTTAATAATTGATTAAACAATGCTGTTTATATTTTAAATGCATGATCCACTTACTGATTATTAAATTATCAAGGCGTGTGTAAATAAAGCATTCTTTTGAACTATTAGATAAAATTTAAAATGACAACGTTATACGAAGAATTGAAAATATATTATTCTTAATGTATGTGCTAAATTATATTGTCTCTTTTTGCATCAATTTATTTTTATACTATTAAAATATGGGTGGGCATTAGGGAGACCACGATCGACCACTGTGTCACAAGATATCTTGGTGTGATTGCCGATGCTTCATCATTTTCATAATTCTGCATACCTAAAAATTCACTGGTTTAACCGCCAATCGAGGACGAAGTGGGTCTGGATACAGAAAAGCCTGCCCACCACTGATCTAGTCACCTGTTGTTGTTCAGGTTCAAATAATAAGAAAATAAGAAATATTATGTACATAAAATTTTTAATGTAGAAATAATAAACGCGGCTCACTTCTACAATTAGTCACCAGTAATAAATTTTTATAAAATAGCATTCAATTCAAGGGAATTGAAATTTTGCTTTGTATAATTCCATCAATATAATTTCTAAATAAATGCGCATGCATCATAC
Organism: Latrodectus hesperus; assembly: GCA_037975125.1. NCBI lineage: Eukaryota > Metazoa > Arthropoda > Arachnida > Araneae > Theridiidae > Latrodectus > Latrodectus hesperus. Next base: position 30,771 of record JAJQOW010001017.1, on the reverse strand, counting down.
GAAATCGACTTTCAGAACAAAAAAATTTATGATAAATAATTATTTTAAGTGTCATTATTTTTGTTTCGTTAAGGGAACCATGAACTTTATTTTAAGAAAATGGATTCAACGAGTCAAGTAGAAGTAAAGCGCATTTACATCATTCAATGAAGAAAGCGTGACAGAAAAAAATGTTTCTCTAAATATACCTCAGTGGCTGCAAGCATCTTTACTGCTCGTCACGTGGCAACAGGAGAGGTAACTGAGCAGTGAGAACTTGCTATATTCAAATGAAAGATGAATGGCAACATCCCCTGGCAGGAAAGGAAGTGTTGGTCTCCTTTGCTCTACCACTTTTGTAAAAAAGGCCTTTTTAAGCTGTTTATCATAAATACTATTCGAGCTGATCTAATCTCTCACGTAACAGCAATATGTTCAGAACACAATTGCCTCTCTGAAATGCCACCATCTCTCATACACGGAGGGGTTTTTGTCTTATTGAATAGATTTCTATTTTACTCGATTTACAGAGATTGCCGATGCTAAACGAAAAAGTATGTGATTGAATAAATGAAATAGATACTATAACGATAATTCGAATTTTAATAATCTCAGTTTAAATCAAGTGTACATAATATATTTTACAAGAACAGCTGTATCAAAACATGATTTCCTCCATTATCTGTATGTCAAATTTTATTAAAATGGAGTTTGAAGGTAGGTTGATCTAATAGGAAAAAAAGCACTCATTCTACATTGGTAATATGCAAAACATTCATTAGAAGTATGAGACATCACAAAATGCGGTACTTTTCCATTAATATCCTCGCTCTTGATAATCGCTTTAACGGGAAAGAAAAGAATAGTAAATGATTGTTATAAGTATTTCATAAGCATCGTGTATTGTTTTAAAAATGTTTTCAGAAACTACTAAAAGATGAAGAAACATTTTATAAACTAAACAATTATTACTTGTTGAAACGCCGATCTTTATTTCTGTTTAGCAATCGCATCGGTGATCGATTGCGTAAGAACATAAGTTTTCTATTGATATATTTAAACTATCTCATAATTTACTAAAACGAATCGTTTCGTTAATGAAATAATCATGTTATTTAATAAACCACATAAAACAATGCTGAAACATAAAAATTTTCATATAACAGCGAAAGGAATACATTTTCATGAACATGTACAGCATATTTTATTAGAATAAGTAGCAAATACTTATTTTATTGTACACCTTAAGTATTTCAAAGAAAACTACAAGAAGAGCAAAAAAAGAAAAAAAAAGAAATATGCTTAGATAAGGAAAGCAGTTGCTTAATACCAAAAATAAATTAAAATGTCTAAACAGGTAAGCCTTTTTGAATATATCAAAGTCCAAATTTCAGTAAATGCGATTAGTAATGAAATCTGAAATGAATAAAAAAACTTTTCTATTTATTGCATTGCATTGTTTATTTTGTCTTCCCTTTGATGCCAATCTGAAAATAATTGTCCTGAGTACTAAAGAAATGTACACCAATGAAGAGCAACTGAACAAAAGCTGGCAGATCTGTTCTGAATGTGGAAGATAATTTCTCAGTGATATAAACTTTGATACAATTTTTACAACAAAATAACTTGCAAATATTAAATATAAGAGGGATTGTTTGACTATTAACACAGTTGTTCAGAACAGCAGAATCAATCTTGCAGTCCAGATGGGCATAATGGCTGTTTTTTTTTTCAATGAGTCTTATTACATTTTTTTCATTCTCTTTGAATTTTAAATGAACTTCTAAAAGCCATTCTTTACTTTCTAAATATTTACTTTTTTTCTCATTACTTACTATACACCAGCCTCTCAGATTTCTGGTTCTTTGATTCTTGATGACTAAGTTACTTTGATTCATAGGAATAATGTTTACTTAATTTTATAAGTACATAAAAAATTAATGATTAGATTCATTCAAATATTTTTGTAATACTTTCCGATAACATTCCCTTTATCACATTAGCCATTGCGGTTGTAAAACTGGTTTTTAGATCACTAGTACTGACATTTTTTGTAAGCAAACCTACAAATTTACACAATTTTTTTAATAAATAAAAAAAATTGAGAATTTGCTGCCACATGATCTGGTTACCTAAGAAATTTAATTAAATTTATCTTTTCGAAATTGGTTATGCAGATAATAATAAAAAATTTGACTATCTAAAAATTAATAAGGTCTGCGAGGATATGTATAAGAGAAAAGAAAACAAAATTTGTCTATGTAAAAATTCATATTGTACCAAAATTGAGTTTGTGAGTAAATAACGTTAATTTTATTACTGTACAAATTGTTGAACATCAAACTGTGTATCCAATATTTTATGCACTAGAATTATCCACAAAATTTATACATGTTATATTGAAAAATATTAGAGTAGTGACTAGAGCAAAATATATAATTTAAATCAAATAAAAAACTTCAGACAAAAAATGGTGGTGTAACGGTAATACATACACTGAATAAAATTCAGAAATTTTTAACTCACAAAAAAATTAATTGAAATATCATTTTTAAAATGCTATCCTTTTCAAAGCATATTAAGAAAATATTGTCTTAATAAAGTTATACATAAATTACAAAATTCATTCTAAGAAATAGAATTCTATTTTTATAGAATGTGTGCAAGGTATAAAAGGACTTAATCTTATAAGGTCAAGTTTCTCTTATTTTAAAGGGTTGTTACAAAAATATATAAAAATTATTTTATTTGTGAACAATAATTTCGATGCCATTTTACATTACTTGGTTTTAAAAATTGTGTTTGGTAAATGGCGTCCTCCATTTTTAACACGTTGACAAAGCCATTTCCGGAAGTTCTCAATAGTTCTTGGTGTCATTTCCAGTGGAATATAGCCACTGCCTGGGTGATTGCATCCTTAAGTGCCTGCAGGGCTGTGAAGCTATTTTTGTTCACTTGCGGCTGTATCCCGAAAGAAAAAAAATTACAAGGTGATAAATCAAATGACCTTGAGGACCTCACAATGTCAAAGAGAGAAAAGACTAGCAGCTCTCAAAATTGCTGAGATGTGCCATCTTGTTGGAATTAGATTTCTCCCTCTTCATGGTCCTCACAAACTAGCTTCACTTAGGTGGGGGGAAGGGCTTGATCATGTGACAGTAACCATTTGAAGTAGCCCCATCTTCGGAAAACAAAATGGATCCTACTTACCAACTTCAACTACAGTGCACCCAACTGCCGCACTAGACAACAAAGCGATCGTTGGTGAAATTCCTCAAGGTTTTCTGCTGCTAAAAAGCGGAAATTTTGTTCATTTACAGTACCTAACAGTATAAATGGGTCCTCATCAGACGAAAGATAAACAGCACCCGAGGGAGTGTTCTGACGACACATACAGCTCTGAGAATTTTAAAACCTCTCTCGCTTGATTCTTGGGTGACCAACCATCAATTTGTAAGGGTGCATTGAAAATCTTACACTCCTATCAGATGATCCCAGGGCAGCAGGTGCTGAATGCTTTAGATGGACACTCTCCCACGCGCCACACATTTACTGCCGTCAGATGAGCGTCCCTCAGAGAGTGCAGAGCATGTCCCTCAGATACCCGAGCTTGAATGTTTTTGCATCGGGAACATCATGTCAGCCGCAATGAGTAATGTGATCACAGAACCGCATTTATGAATGTACTTCTCCACAAATGCACTCATCACCCAACATCAATATCACATAATACTTATATGAAAATGTATGACAAATAATTTCATAAAATCATATGGAAACTTATTTCAATAGAATTTATAAAATACGAATCACTAAAGAAAAGCTGAAAACATGTTCGGATTTGAAATTATATATAAAATTTCAATATAAAATTGAACATTTATTAATGAAATTTAATAAATGTAACTAATTTTGTCGCATATAAGTAATACTTATATATTTTACATTACAATCACTTTATACGCATTTTGCAGTAAGTGTTCTAAATTTTAGCAATGATTTATTTAGATTGGAAAAATGTATATAATAAAGTAAATGTGTCTTATATTAATAAGAAATTACACACTACAAGAAATTAATTAATTATACTTGAAGTGTGCTTTTAGTTATTGCAATTTATTTAGGCACCATTCCATTTAATTATCTTTCACCAAAAGAAATGCAAGTGAAACAATCATTTTTTTTTCTCACAAAAAAAGCATTCTCAGTAAAATTAGATTTTTTTTTTTGTTGTAAAAAATTTGTAATTTTTTTGTTCATGTATTCCAATTTTTTTTATAATTAATGAAGAACTAAGATTATATTAAAAATTAATACTATAGGATTATTAAATCTGTTCATAAACAGTAGGTTTACAATATTTTCCTTAAATTTAAATGCGTCATTATTTTCTTAATTTTTTCCCCTTCTCTTTTTTGAATTCATAAATCCAATTTTAATGGAAATTGATAAGCTGCTAAATTAGATTGCTGATATCATTTTCTAAGGCAATACAAACACAATAACTTCAAAAATAAAATTGGCTAAAGAAACTCAAACAGTATTTCAGATCTTCTTAGGCGTTCACAACTGACTCAGAGTGCCACTGCATTTATTCCGAGAGACTCGGTCAAAACACATACTGCAAGCTCAAGAGCCATTCCTAATAAACAAGATAAGAAAATATGACCAGATTTGTTTTTGGTTGAATCTTTTAATTTTTATAACATTCCTTATTATTGAGATCCAAGAACATCGACTTAATCTTTACATTATTTTTTTTAAAAGAATCAAAAATTTTAATGAAGGGAATAATCAAAGAACATTTTACATAAAATGAAATAAGAAAATACAAATTAAAAAAGTAGAACTAGGAATGGATCATAAAAACTCTTTATCAAATGCTCAGTTGAACTCAATGAATCAGAATCTTTATCTCGGGTGCAACTGATTTTTAAAAATCTCTGAATTGGAAATGCGGCAAATAATTGAGCATATGGCTGGGAAATGTTAATATAAAACATATTCCTACATTTTACATTTTATGATGCTTTGAAAAAAAATCCTCGACGATAAAGAGATCAAAAATACAGTTAATATGAAATAATTCTTGCCTTATACTTAGAGACTATATTGTTTGGTTTTGAATTTATTGTTGAATTTTGTTGTGTAGCAACCATATATCCCATTATTTTTGTACGTAAGCAACACATCATTTCATATTTATTTATTTTATTACATTACATATATTCAGACTTGTATGCTTGATTCTTGAGATCCGCTTGTAAGTCTTCGTCGATATTAGGACAAATAGCACAATGACAGATGTACAATCACAGAAGAATAATGAAGAAAACACCCAGGGCCACGGTGGGAATCGAACCCACACTCCTACGCTCTCAAGCGATTAGCAGTGATGCCTTTGACCACTCAGCCACGGAGCGCCCACATCATTTCATAATTCGGTGATTCTCAACTTTTTTTTTCAGCCCAGTTTTAACGATTTCAAAATTTGATAACAAAAAAAAAGTTCAAAAGTTGCTTATTTACTTATAATACACTGTACAAAATACTGTTTATGATAATAATTTTGAATGTAAAATAATATATATGTTCTAAAAAAATAATAATATATTTATATTTTAATCGTAATAAAAAAGCATCATAATTTTGCTACATACATTTCTAAAATTTGGCGGCACACAAAAGTACTGAAGCCCAGTGGTTGAGTGTCACTGGCGTATAGTTTCGCAGATACACAAAACAGCAACATGTGTAATCCTAATTTTACTCAGAATAAAATGATCGCAAAATCTTTGAGTTCCTCTGTCTAACAAGGTTTGAGATTTCCTATGTGGCAATTACCTTGAATTAAACCACAAAAAAAGCAGAAAGAAGTAACATTTTTATAGCTTTCTCATCTTTTTAATTTCTCTAAATATATATACCAAATGCATAGTTGTTTTTTTCGTACACTTCTTATTCAAAATCTCAGATTCGTACAGATTCTCACAATTCGTATTCGTACAATTTCGTACACAATTCGTATAGATTCCTATTCGTATATTCATAAATTCGTACAGATTCCCAAAAAATCGAAACAAAAATTTTCCAGGAGGTATCAACATTCATGTTAAATATTTTTTCACTTCATCTTAAACATTGTTTGTAACTAAATATGCATATAATTATGTACATGCAACGTTTTTTATTTATATTTGTAACTAATAGAAACAAATTATTCCAAATATAAATGAGAATATTTTTTATATTAGTTAGAATTATACTAAATGATTACTTCAAAAGCGTTCATTGAATTTGGAGCTATAACAAAAATTTTTTTAAATTATAAATAATAAAAATTCTTGACATACTGGATAATACATTAGATAAAATAATGGACAATTTTAGAGTTTTTAAACGTCAACAGAGATTTCTATCTTAATTTATTGAATATTTCCACAGATGTATATAACACACACACAACCCCTCTTTTCAAATATAAATATACTTACTCAAAACAAATATTAGATAAAGTTTCCTGCAGGGATGGAACCTTGTTACTTTTCCTGTACTTAGTACGTACTGAATACAATTACTTTTAAAGTAACAAGTATTTTAACGTATACATTTTGTACTTGTTACAATTTTTTTTGTACTGCCATCTATCGGATTAAAATATAATGACAAAGTTTTTAAAATTTTATAAACAAATTGAACAAAAACTAAATTAATAAATTTTTATTATAATTTAGTAAGACTTGCCAGTATTGTAAATGAATTTTTATAATTAACGGATAAATATTTTGCAAAGAATTGTAAAGTGGGAGGTTTAATCAATTATAAAGAGGTTTCATTTTACGTTTGCTTACAAAAATACAGCAATTAATCAGAAAAATCAACTTAAATTTAATTTCCTTTATTTTTCTATAATTAAACATTAACGAGACAAGCATAGTAAATTTTTTTATGTACAATAGATAGTAATTTTTATTATAAAAGACTTTTACTTGTTTATATTTTTATGTAGTAGATAAACCAGTTTTTTCTAAAATAAAAATTGCATTAACTCACATATCTTGTTTCAGTTTCCTGAAACTTAATCAATTTATGGTTAAATAAAGTAGCTTTGCAATTAAAACTGTATTAATAATGTTTAGGTAAACATAATCATTTTATATTAGATATAGTTGCATAAAATTTCAAAAACTATCAAAAAATATAAAACAGTTTTACCAATAATCTTAATGTTTTAAGGTAAAATATTGAGAAACAACGTTTAATAAAAAATGGAGGAACAGAACTACATATATTTTATCTACATCAATCCATAATTTAAGAAATAAACATGACAGAAACACATGATGGTATAAATAAAGATAAGGTAAAAATTAACTTAATTAAAGCTTTTTTTCATTTCGAAACCTTAAACTAAAATGAATAAACTACCTTTATTAGGTTTAAATCAACATTCTCATTATCTGAATAAAAATAAATCGTATGGTAAAAAATACACACGAAAGAACATTTTTTCTAAAAGTTTAAATTCTGTATATTTACAGTAAAATATAGTGAAACTAAAACATGGTTGAATAAAAAATAAACATATTTATATGGAATAATAATAAGAAATATCCATAGTAAAAATAACAATGGAAGTATGTAAGCAGATTATTTTTTAAATATTTTCTTTAATTTAAGAAATCTGACCTAATTTAAGATTCAAATAAATATGTTATAAATATTCATAAAATAAAATTAAATTTTTAAAAGAAATAATAACAAAAATAAAAGTTAATAAAAATTGTTGAATACATTACAAGAGAATATCCTGCTTTTCTTATATTTAAAGAAACGTCATATATTAAAAAAGAACGATAATCCCTAAATAGATGTGCCACAATTGTACACTTATTACTTTGTAACAAGCACGTACGTACATACTCGCTGATTACTTTGTAACAAGCAAGTACTCACGTACTCGCTGATTACTTTGTAACAAGCACGTACTCACGTACTCGCTGATTACTTTGTAACAAGCACGTACTCGCTGATTACTTTGTAACAAGCACGTACTCGCTGATTACTTTGTAACAAGCACGTACTCGCTGATTACTTTGTAACAAGCAAGTACTCACGTACTCGCTGATTACTTTGTAACAAGCACGTACTCACGTACTCGCTGATTACTTTGTAACAAGCACGTACTCGCTCTGTCTTTGAAACTGGTCAAGTAACCTGCAACTGTCTGAGGATACTCGAACTCGCGCTGACTTTGTTACTGGAAGTACTGAGTATTTGGAAAAAAAGTACTGATTACAGGTTGTTACATTCAAATACCGGTTACAGGTATTTCTTCCCATCCCTTGTTTCCAGGATGAATTTTTTCCCTATTATTATTTAATCAAAGCAATTCTAAATTTTTCTGCTTACTTTCAAACTTTTTTAAAGCAATGCAATTTCATATACATTCTAAGTTTTTCTATTTCTTTAATCATTCAATACAATTTCACGTTTCTTGGTTATTTACAAATACAGATAGAAAATATATATATATATATATATATATATATATATATATATATATATATATATATATATATATATATATATATATATATATATATATATATATATATATATATATATATATATATATATATACCGCAATCAGATATGCGATATATATATATATATATATATATATATATATATATATATATATATATATATATATATATATATATATATCGCATATCTGATTGCACAACACGAGGATTTTGTTGTTGATTACTTCACTTCACACACATAAATCTAAATACTACATCTGGTCCTGACTAAATTGGATTACCTTGAAATTATTGTGGCTGAACTGGATGTTTATTTTAGTCAACAATTATGAATAAAACAATCCAACATAGATTATATAGCCATCTAATGGTGACAATAAAAGATAATATACAATTAAGTTTTCAAACAATTTCATTAAAAATTTATATATGAATAAATAAATAAATAAATAAATAAATAAATATATATATATATATATATATATATATATATATATATATATATATATATATATATATATATATATATATATATATATATATATATATATATATATATATAAATAATATTGCTTAACAAAAAATAAAATAAATTCATCAAGGTAAGTAAAAATTCCCGGAGTTTCCAAGAGTTGTTTTAACCCTACAAAAATATAGTTTTAAAAAAATATTTTTGTCTCCAGTTAATTCAATAAAAAAAATAATAACCTACATAGATTAATATGAGCAAAAAAAGATAAACTAGAATAAAAAACAAAGAAATCATAGTAGTTAAGTTAACACAGACGCGAGATTTAAAGGAAAATAAAAAATTTTCAAAGTCAAACTTTTGTCAGGCTTAGAGCTTTTATTCATAAAATATATCACACAATATCATCAGTGGGTTTGAAGTCAGAGAAACAGGAGACGGGTTCTGAAAATGAGATGAAATAATTTCCTTTCACAGTGTGTCTGCAGTTGGATTTGCTTTATAGCGTAACTTCTAGAGTGATATGAATTCCTCATGCACAATTTCCTACCGCAGTGAATGGGACTCCAATCATTTTGGCAATCTTATGATTACTTAATTATAAATAATTTGCTATCGGAGAAAATGATTACTTTTCAGATGGATTTTTCGAGTCATGCTAGCTTGATTTTCTGAGAGAATTCGCGCTTTTCTGATCATGTCCAGTTTGATTAGAATTTTTTATACTCTATGCCTTAAACCACTTGGATACATATAGGGCTACAATTATTGAACTATTTGAAATAAGCCCATCATAACTTCATTATTTCTGAATGATTTGCATGATAAATGGTTAATTGCAATGCATGACACGAAAGAGATGCACATGCAACTTGTTAATGGACATTTACGAGTGAAAATGTCACGGTAAATAAAGCCTGGCTGCACATTGCTTGTGAACAATAACAGTAAGATTATAACTCAAAGTAATCAAGTAAAAGCTGAAGACAACCAGTCCAAATGTGTTAACAATCGAGAATTTGATTCGCAAGTTTGAGAGAATTGGTAGTGTTTCAGATGACATCATCAAACAAGTTTCGAAATGTCTGAAAACATCGAGAAGACGTGCTCTTTTACCAACCAACCCAAGGAAATCGATCTGATGAGCTGTGCAAAAGATGAGAGACATTGTGACAAATTGTGCTTCAAGTCCTACATCTCTTACCATAAAAATTCAAACCCATCAGCCCCTTAAGCCCATGATCATGTTTACCAACACTATTGTCAAAAGAATTGACTAACAAGAATTTGATGGAAATAGGGTTAAGATGAGTGACAAAGCCAGCTTTTAGTTGGATGGGTTCAACAATAAGTAAAAATTGGTACATTTAAAGGATCGAGAATCCACACTTAGCGATTAAGAAATCTTTCTAACCTCAAATGGGTGCCTGTTGAGGTCCAATCATGGAGTAATCAGTGCTGTATACTTTGATAGCATGGTGACTATTGAACGATATGTGAAGGTTTTGAAAAATGTTTTTATCCCTGTTATCTTAAGTCAGGGGTGCCCAACCCAAATCGGTTAGTGAGCCAAGTAAAAATTTATTAATGAGATGGGCCGCATATATCAAAATAAGACAACTAATTATTCAAAATATTTTACTGTCGTATAACATTAGAAATATTTTATTACCTTACAATCAATGTCAGACCTGTTTTTGTATTTTACTTGAGATTTTTTTATAACCATGAATAATTTATTCCGCTCGCATTGTAGTTGATTGAGCACAGGGGCCGTATAATCCACGATTCCAAATTCTGAATTTTTTTGGGGATGAAGAAATGTTGCCAAGTTGACGTATCGTGACTTACGCGATGACGTAAATACTAGGGTTATCAAAGTAGAATTTTCTGCATAATTCTTATAGGTCTCCATACGTATGACGTAACAAAAACGAGGTTGCCAGATACATAAGAAAGTCCGCCAAAAAATCGCCAGTCTCAGAATTGGGCATCATGAATTATACGGCAACTGTGCCGTTGATTGGTGATGTTCTCTCGAGTAACATGCTGTTTTTACCAGATTTAGTTTGGAAGAAAAATGACTCGCAGTAGTAAGTAGTTCCAAATGCTATTAGATATAATGCGCATTGCCATTTGTTTCAAATTTAGAAATTTATCTTCGAGGGAATATTTTTGATGATAATCAATCTCATTTCCTTCGCACAAGCTTTTCAGCTCGATGCTTGATTGTAATTCTATTAGCTCCGTTTGTAAACTTGAAAGCGTTCATTCCCCCTACACATTAAAGAAAGATAAAAATATTGCAAGTATTTCTTCAAACTTTTGAAGAAAATTTAGTATTGAATTCTTCAATTAGTTTTCCGATATCCGTTGAATATTTGAAGAAGTTTTTGTGGCCAATGTTAGTCATTTAACAATGGCAAATGAATAAAATGGTTTGACTGCAATTAATTTTCATAAGGCTTTGTTGCAAAGGCTTTTACATATTGATAACAATCGGTAATTAACTTATTTTCACTGTGTATTAGGTTGGTGCGTATGAAATGTCGGATTCTTAAGTGATTGTATAAAACTGCATATCTTTCTTCAAAAGCTGTTTATTCAATCAAAGTATGCTCCATTCGCTTCAATACACATCTCCCAACGAGATTTTAAAGCGTAGATGCCTGTCTTAAAAAATTTTGGTCTTTAGAATTAATAAACTCTGATATCGAGTTTTTTAGACTGTCTTCATTTTCATAGTGTTTTCCCCTTAAAAACAGCTCTAAATGCTTGAAAAAATGAAAATCGGTCGGCGAGAGATCCGGTGAATAGGGTGGATGCTGCAATGATGAGCATACGTTTAACCGATCCAGCTTATTTCGCTCTGTCAGTGCGTGCGGTACCCACTTGTCCATCTTCTTAACCTTGCCAATCTCAGAAAGGTGTCTCAATATCGTTGTATGGTCAACTTTCATCCTGATAGCAAGTTCCCTCGTGGATACGGCTGGATCCGCTTCCACTAGAGCCTTCAGGTCATCATTCTTCACAGACGTTTTGGGTCTTCCGCGCGGCTCATTTGGCAGTGAAAAATCGCCAGTCCGAAATTTTTCGAACCAACGCTGCACTTTCCGATCGTTAACCGTATTCTCTCCAAACGCTTGGTTTATGTTGCGTGCAGCTTTTGCAGCACTATTACCAAGTTTGTACTCATATAAGAAAATGACGAGAATGTCGGCAGAATTCATATCGGCAATAAACTCAAAAGAAATAAAAAAGGGAAGACCTTCGAGAAAACCTATTTTGCTGAAATGAGTCTCTGGCAATGGACAATACGAGTATGAATGAGGTTATGCCAAATACAAAAGTATAACGAAAACAGGGAGGAAAACGTCCACATGTAAAGAGAATCCGACATTTCATACGCACCAACCTAATAATTTTTGGCTTAGCTCATTCAGTTTCATTATTGTATCTGTGAGAAAACATAAATCTAGAATCCATTGACCATCCGAAATCTCACTTATATTAACACCATTATTATTCATAAAAGTTTCAATTTCTTCCATTAATTTCCAAAATCGCAATAAGCAGTCTCCACTGTTTAACTACCGAATTTTTGTGTAATATATGATATGCCTTATTCACAGATTTCAATTCCCTAAAATATCCGTGAAACTGACGAAACTGCAACAGATTGTTTTTAATTGAATTATTTACCTTGACAACACTTTCATCACATGAGACATGTTTAACACTTGTGCACATAGATTCTCGTGGTACACAAAACAATGACAGTTGAACATTTCAAAATTATTTAAACTGTTTCCCAAAGCTTTTATGTGATCGAATATTAATGTAACATCACTAAATTTTTTTCCAACCAATGAATGGGCTGCCTCTGTTGCGGTGTCTTCAAGATATTTCAAATCTATCTGACGACTTTACACGAAATTCATGACAGCATCCTTAATATCTCTTTCGGTGGTACACCTTTCAAACTCACAAATTCAAGTATTTTTTCAGCAATATTCATTTGATTATCGACTTATATTCTCTATTCTTCTTTCTACACTTGACGTAGCAGACTAATTTAGTAAAGAGATTCAGTTTTCCTGAACAGATTTCTTCAACTGCGGCAGTCTTTATGTAGTTACTGTCTTTAAAAGGCTTCATATTTTCAGCAATAATCTGGGATACTCAAAAGCAAACTTAGCTTTCTGTTCACCAACCGTAAATTTATCAATTTCTCCATGTTTTTATTCTATGTGGCTTTTTAAGTTGTATAGTTTTAAAGTTAAAATTAAATGATGACAAATCAAACATACAACAATGTCTTTTACATGAATAACAAACCACAAATTTTCTTTTTCACTCTGAAACTGTTCATTTCCATTTTCAAGTTGTCTTTTCAATTTTTCTTTTAGCCATGATGAATAAATGTGGAATAAAAATAATTACGATAATTATTGGTGTGAGAAAAAAAGTAAATTTACCTGGATCACAATCACAACAAGGTTGAAAGTCAACCAGATTGCACTTGTTGACGGAAGGTTCTTATTTACAGTGGATTTGTGCAACCATCTGACATTATGTAGTATAACAGCTTTTTACGTAATATCTTCATATTTTATACTTGTGTTAACTTTTCTTTTAGCCATGATGAATAAATGTGGAATAAAAATAATTACGATAATTATTAGTGTGCGAAAAAAAGTAAATTTACCTGGATCACAATCACAACAAGGTTGAAAGTCAACCAGATTGCACTTGTTGACGGAAGGTTCTTATTTACAGTGGATTTGTGCAACCATCTGACATTATGTAGTATAACAGCTTTTTACGTAATATCTTCATATTTTATACTTGTGTCTGCATTGAAATTGATTTTGTTTTTCAAATGCAGAAAGTCATTTAAATAAAGAAGGACATCAGTGGGATTATTACACTGCTAGACAAAAACATTCTTTCTGCCCGTTGGCCAAATGTTTATTATCTTATTGTTTAGAAGTCGAATGAAGAAGAAAAAATAGTTTGCAAGAAGTTGCACAAGAAGAGGTGGAGATACGATTTTTTCAATCAAACATCTAAAATTCAAATGTCTTAAATAATATAGGCAGTTACCAACTTCAGTTGGGCCGCAAAAAGTCTTCAAATGTGGCTCGGGTTGGGCGTGCTTGTCCTAAGTGCCCCTGATTTCAAAAGGATGACCCAGCAAACACAAGCTACCGGCAAAAATCCGGGCCGCTGATCGCAAAGATGGTTTTCTGTTGTCAAGCAGCTCATGGTTTGATAACCCGGCTTCGGCCACGGGTGAGTGCTAAATAAACCGGCCTGAACTGGCTGATAAGTAGCGCGCCGACAGATTCTGATCATTATCAGATCTGAAGGTGTTGGCCGGTGAAATTAAGACGGTTAGTTTCATTACTTTCAAAAACTATTTTTTCATAAAAATGGTTTTTTACTGAGATTTAAATAAACTTTCAGATAACTACGTATTTTTAAATCCTAAAAACTATTTTTCAACAAGAAATAATTTTTTTACTGTTTATTATTTATACCGCGTGACAGTATGACGTCAGAAATTGTGAAGTGCTTGTGTTAGAAATGGGAACTTGTTTTTTTTTTTTTTGGTTCGTACTGACTACGGTTACAATTAAAGTTGCAAGTAATTCAGCGGTTACATTTTATACTTGTTACATTTTGTTTGTGCTGTCATCTATAGGATTAAAAAATAAAAAAAATTTTTTTTAAGTTTTACAAATAAATTGAATAAAAATTGAATTAATAATGAATAAATTATTAATTAAAAATAAACAATTATATCTACAATGTTTTATATAATTCCATAAAATTAATTAATATAATTAATGTTAATTTAAATCATTATCATTTATAAATAAGCATTCACTTAAATGTCTATAAAAAGAGCTTACGTGATAATCAACCAAAAATAATTCTATTTTTATTTATGCTACACTTTCATTAATTACAATTTTTTATTTTTTCCTGTAAGACTTTAATTTTGAATATGAGTCATAGAAATATAAGTTATTTCCTCAACAAACAGTTTTTCTGTGAAAAATTTCAAACTTATAAATTTTCATAAACATATTTCATTCAATATAAAAACTCCCAATCTTTTGTTATTCATATTTGTTTTGAGAATTTGTATCTGTTCTAAGTAAATTTTCAAATGACTCGATTGTAATTTTCAAAGATTTCTAATGTTAATTAGAATATAAAATTAGACGAGATAATGTAATTTCAATTTTTCAACTTAATCAGCCTGATATTTTTATTTGAATTTTGCTCAATTTTCTAATTATATAAATGAATTTTAATAATTAACTGGTCAATACTTTGGTAAGAATTGTTAAGTAAGAGAATTAATCAATTACAAAGAGGACGTTTTTTTTTAAGTTCACTTAGAAAAATACAGCATTTAATTAAAGAAAATCAACTTTTTTAATTTCTTATATATTCTATTATTAACGAAACAGTCATAGTATTATTTGTTGAAATATAATAGACAGTAATTTTTCTTATAAAAGACCTTTACATTTTTATGTAGTAGATAAAACAGATTTTCTGAAATAAAAGTTGCGTTAACTCACTTATCTTGTTGTATATGAAGAAGTTGCCAAACCCAAAATTATAATTAATAGAAATACAAGCACATGAAACACTAACAGGAAGTTTTGATAATACAATGACAGTGGCAACATTCTCCCACCTTTTGTATTGCGTATAAACATTCACATTGCAATACAAAACGCCACTTACAAAAATAATAATAATAATAACGAAAAGAAAATGTTATTCTTAACACACAGAAAATTAGTCATTAGAATAGTTCACAAGTCCATCGTTTCACAGGAACAACTCTACCACCAAAGCGGGTTTTCTTAATAGCCTGTGATTGTTCTTCCCGATGCTCATCAGCTTGTGAAGACGTCTTATTCGAATTAGTGGGCCCGCGGTTGTTATCACCAGTAATATAAGTGTCATTTTCTATATTTTCAGGTAGGACTTCTGATATTTCAGTCGGACTCATTTCTAAGGGATAGATTCTTTGTATCGGTCGAATGATTTCTCCATTGGCTGTACGTAATTTAGCGACACGTCCCAAAGGCCAGTTTAAACGTTTCACATTGTCTGAACCAATGAGAACCACATCTCCAGGGGACAAGTTGTGTCTTTTCAATGGTAACCTTTTATTTCTTATAAGTTCTGCCAAATATTCCTTTTGGAACCGTTGGCGTAATTGACAGCGTAAGATTTGGATATCATAAAGACGTCCATGGTTAGATGTGAACTGGATGGTCTTGAATCGACTATATATGAACGTCGGATTGATATCCACGATGGATGAGTTTTGGATTATTAGCATTTGGATCTGTAATAGACGTAATTTACATGTCCATGATAGATGTAATTTGGACGTGCATGGTGGGCGTACTTAAGACATTCATAAAGGATGTTATCGTGACATGTATTAAAAGAAAGTAATTAACTGCAATTGTAATTATTTATGCTTATTGCTTCCATAATTTTAAATTATCGTTTGCCTCACAGTCTGCAGTCGTTTATTGAAACGTTAAGAAGTGTTTAACGAAGTAAGTTAAAAAATAATTGCTTTTCTTTTTAAATAACTTATTTTTATTCCAAAGAAGTCATAATAGAAATAAGGTTTAAAAACTGAGTAGTGTTATCTAAGTGTAGAAAACCATGTTTAAAGTGTATTTTTACTTTAAAAAATTACATTTGTAACTATTTTAAATTAACGTTAAAAGGTAAATATTGCTTTTATTTATAAATTGTGCTTGATAGCAGAATGTAATAATTTTTTATGTCATTAAATTTTAAAATTATTTTTAGGCTAAAAATGCAAACATTGCGATTAGGATGAAAATTGCTGGATGAAAATACCACAAAGTAATTTTCTTTAGTAAAAACCATTTTTTCTCTCCAAAATTACTTAAATTTATTATTATTTTGTCATACAAAGACTTATGTATTTATATCTTGATTTCAACAAGATAAAAATTAATCAATATTAGGATTTGATTCAAAGATTTAATGTTTAATTAAAATACTTTTTACTGTTGAATTAAAAATCTGAGTGTTTTTTTTATTGAATATCAAATTTTAAATCAATAATTCAAGATTTTGCTACTTAGCTAGAAAAAATTATATTACCCAATTATTTTAATGTATGCTGGACTAATATTTCAAATGAAGAGCTATTAAAATGTATACTTGAAAATTAATTTTTGTATTTTGTAGTTAAATGGAAGATATGTTTATTTCCCATACCAGATTTGGAATTCTTACTTTTCTGGAGAACTTCTCTTGTTGTCTACTAAAGGTTCTAGAATTTGAAGTAAGCATTTTTTTTATTTTAAGGAAAAATGATGTTTAAGATTATGTAAAATCATTTAGTATGAAATGTTTACATCTTCAGTGATTAAGCATTTAGAATGTGACTGTGTGTGATCTGTGAATGTGATTTTCTATAATATTTTCTGTACACTTAATTTGGTAGCAAAATTTCCTACTTCCATAATGCTTGTGATGCTGGATATTTTTTATATTCTTATTTTGTATTATTTTGTTTAATACTCTTACAAAAACTATCTGATCATAATATCTTCAAAATAAATTATTTTTTTAATCACACTTTAAATATCTAAGTAATTTAATATAAGAATGCTCATTTTCAGGAAAAAAATCATAAATTATAATAGCAAATGAAACTCTTAATACATTGATTTCATTTTCACTAAAGTTATTTTTAAGTCAATATAGTTAAAACCTTTTTGTATGAGAAGAATTTAGTTTATTGTAAAAAATGAAATTAGTAACTAACTGAAATTTCTGAAATTCAAACCATTTGCTTGCATGTGTATGCCCTGAAAGGAAGTTAAGAAGCATGCTCTCAGTGAAATTAAAAAGCAAAATGATTACGTAAACAGAGCAACGAACAGTTTCTGGAATGAATATTATATGTGTACTTCCATTCAAATTCTGTTGATTAATTTGATTTAATAAATGATTCTCTGATTTAGATTTAAACAGAAATATCAATATTCTTCTATTTTTAATTGTATTCCTTTAAAGTTATTTTGTAGTAGTTCACTTTTCTACAGACTTCAAAGACTTTACTGGCAAAAATAAGCTGAATGGCATCTACGTTTCACACAATAACCTGATTTTTAGTTCTATTAAATATGTCTTCTTTATTAATCTAATTTGAATATTATTAAAAAAGATGTACACATTTGATCACAGTAAACATCATTTATTTATTGAATATTGATTGGAAATTCATTTTTTCTATAGTGTTTCATATTCTGCTCTGCTTTGCATGAAAAATTGCTTATGATGGGCTGAACCTAGTTTCAAATAAATTGAATAAATAATTTGTTTTATAAATAGTTAGCTTTTTATATTTAAGATTTTAAATTTTTTTATTGTGTTATGCTTTAATTATTTTGGTTGATAAAGTTGAATTGTATTTTTAAGAGATAAAATGTACATCATTTATAAATTCTAAATTTTGTTTTCCTTTTCAGTTAAATGAGAATAACAAATTTATATACCTGAGGATGAGATTAAATTTAAAATAAGCAAATTAAAAAAAATTTAATTTTTCTATATTATTTATGCTTATTTGGAACTAATGTAGAGCAAAAGAAAATAAATCCTTTAAAGGATTAAAAACATGGCAATTTGTTTCTACTGAGTGCAAATTGTAAATAAATATATCATGTATTAAATTTTATTAAGAGTTTACTGTTGTAAAAATGTTTAATCAAAATATTTAATATATTCCTTAGTAAATAACATTTCTGTTTATATTTAGCACTAATATGTAAATTCAATTCTATATTTTATTATTTAAGTTCTGTTCTTTTAATGGTAATGTTAAATTTTACCTATTAATCTAACTCTTGTTTTGCTAATTTGAAGATTCATTACAAATTTTAAACATTTTGTAATTTCAGTTATTTAATCAATTCCAAAGGGTAAAAGATTAAATAGTATATTTTTTCCAGAAATTAGTCCCTTAGGTTTAGCATATATGTAATGAAAAAGATTAAACATTTCTAAAATTGGTATTATGATATTTGACGTGCCATGTATCTAAACTGGACCAAAATGAGGCGTCTACTGGATTAGAGTACATCCACCTGATGTCATATCGACGTCTATTGGAAGAAATTGTGTTGTATTGCGCTGTTACTATATTATAGTTGATTTGATTTTGTATTGTTTAAATAATTATTTTTTATATATATGCTTTATTAAATGTATAGGAATATATATTAGATTTATTTTTCTAAAACTTATGTGAATTTTATGCTGTAAATAATAATTATTATTATGACTACATAATGTATGGATGTTGCCAAAATTAATACAGTAATTTCAAATTTAAATTATAAAATGTTTTTAATTATAAAATATTTATTATTGTTTCAGTGCCACTTTTTAAGCTTGTCTGGGAGAACTTCTTCCGGGAATTGCACCATAAGCATCATTAAAAAAATTGATGGCCAATAAACTTGCGTCTGAGTTCAGTTATTTTGGTGCTAGGGATAAGAAATCCTTTAATGGACTGAGTATGAAGCAGTCAGTTTTAGGAAAGTTCAATGTTTGAATAAGCATGTCATTGAAAGTTTTCTTTTCTAGAAATGATGAAAAAATACACTTTTCTCATAAAAAAATTTTTTAATGAAATATATTTATGTAAGCGCTAATATATAAATTCAATTCTCTGTTTGATTACTTAAGCACTGTTTTCATTATAAAAGTAATGTTCAATTCTATCTGATAATTTGAAGGTGTTTGTAACATACTTTAAACATTTTGTAATTTTAATTATTTAATCAAACACAAAGGTTACCATATTTACAAAGCTGATATTTCTCAGAAATTGAATTACTAAATATATATTTAAAACATTTACTGAATTAAAATAAAAATATTTCTAACTATGTTTTTATAAAGTTACTTAATGTCTTAAATTAGTGAAGGAAATTTTTGATATTTTTCTCATTAATTTACGCTGTTTTTTAATAATGAGATTTACATCCAATCAGTTTAATGTATTAATCAGATTGATAAGAAATAAATTAAATATTGATGAAAATTGTCTTCTGGATTTTTACTATTTTGTCTGAGGTTATTCATCTGAAAATGTTAGTTGTTATTGCTAATTATTTTAAATGTACTTTATTTTCAGATGCTGCGTGGTGAACTCCACAGTATTCAAAGACAACAGATGGTGAAATAGAATTTATCAATGAAAGAATCAAACATTTCAGTTAATTAATATTTATGTATAATGTAAATAATCAGAATAAAAATTGTGTGCATTAAAAATAAATTCTATTAGTTTGTTATATTTTTCTTGAATTAATTAAGATTTACACTCTCTTGCTGGAATGTTTTCTTAAACAAATTTTAACATTTACAAAGGAAAATAATTCAGCTTTTAAACAATGAAATAAGTAATGAAAGTATAGTAAAAACTTTAATTAAATAAAAGTTTCTCTTTTATCTTTTACAAAAAAAGACATTGTTGAAATAATATCTAATTAGTTAAAATATTTGGCTGAGAAATAATTCTTATAAGTTTCTCTTATACTACAAAATTAATTAAAAAAATAAAGTATTGAACAATAATTTGTCTGACATTAAAATAAAAAAAATTACACTCTACAAATAAAAATATCCTTGACTATTTTATTACTCTCTAGTTATAATAGTAATTCATTAATTTATGCGTTCACTGGAAACTTCTTAGAAGTAATTTTTAACTTTTCCAAAGAAAAAAATAGTTTTATTTTAAACAATAAGAAACTAAATTTTCAAAAGGTTAACAATAAAATAATGAGCATAAAAATAATACTAATTTATCAATTGTGAGAATTTTATTACATTAACTAAACTTGAACAGTAAATCTGTCAAAAATCTAGGATATTTGACTGAAAAGTAAGAAAAATGGAATGCTAAAGCAATTTCATAAGTAACAAGCTAATTAAAAATAATTTTCTCTTTGTCTAGTGGACAAAAATATATGAGCCACTAAGATAGATGAGGGATTATTTCAAAATCTACGAACATCTAGAATACATCCATAAAACTACCTAGTATAGAGCAGTGCGTATGAATACATCCAAATTTCGTCCATGAGCCATCCACTGGCAACGTCTCGTAGACGTATAGTGGGCGTAAAATAGGTGGATATTTGACGTGCCATGGATCTAAACTGGACCAAAAAGAGACGTCTACTGGATTAGAGTACATCCCGTTGAGGATGTCATATCGCCGTCTACTGGATGAAATTGTGTTGTTTGGGATTTCTTCGTACGTTACACAAGTCCGTCCTAATATCTTTCTCAAAAGCTGTTTAACGATGCCTATCATTCTCTCCCACCAACCTCCATACCATGGCGCAGCTGGTGGATTAAAATACCATTTGATCTTTTGAATAGCTCACTCAGAAATAATTTCTTCCCATTTTAGGGTGTTGAGAGCTCTGGACGTTCCCAAAAAATTAGTTCCGTTATCTGAGTACATAACAGAACTACGTCCTCTTCTAGCAAAAAATCGCCGCATAGCTTGCATAAATGCTTCGGTGGATAAAGAGGTCACTAATTCTAAGTGTATAGCACGGTAAATTGCACATATGAAAATCACAATCCAAGCTTTCTCACCTCTTTTCAAGAAAATAGGGCCTGATAGATCAACTCCGGTCACTTCAAACGCAGCAACGCGATTGATTCTATCAACAGGAAGTGGAGCAGGAACAATTGGCACTACAAGCTTTGATGTATGCTTCTTACATATTACACATCTTTGCAATACTTCTTTAACAATCCTTCGGTCCCGAGGAATCCAAAATCGTTCACGTAGATGAGACAAGGTAATTTGTACTCCAGCCTGATTAAGTTCTTTATGAGTATAATCAATGAGTCTCCTCACAATTGGATGATCTGGTAGAACAATGCATCTAACAAAATCCTCAGGATCTTGTCCAAGAATTAGTCTTGATCAAACCTTCAATACGTTTTCTTCGTAAAACTGAATTGTTTGGGTATACTTTTCCCGTTTATCTGATGGCCATTCTGATTGGATTATTCGTATCAGAGCTTCTTCGGCTCTTTCAATTTCTTCGTACGATAGTTCCTTTGTCAACTTGTAAGAATTTACTTTGATATTCTGGCAAAATCTCAATATCCAAGCAGTCATGCGAATGATCCTGGGATAACTGGAAAAGTATAAAAATCTTTCTCCAAAATTTTCTTTGGGTTCTACGTTCAGGTTCACGATAACAGTCTTTCGACGTTCTACCATTGCCTCTTCAGGTAAGATTATCTCTTTGTATGGCCAAGCGTCTGGGCCTTCATAGAGCCATTTTGGACCCTCCCACCATCGACTCTGTAAAAGTTCAGACCAATTACACGAGCGTGAAAATAAATCTGCTAGATTTATATCTCCAGGGACAAATCGCCAATCTTCTACATTTGTCAATTTTCGTATTTCTTTAATCCTGTTACCCACAAATTTATTCCAGGGTTCTGAGTTATTAAACCATGCTAAGACTATCATTGAATCGGTCCAAAAATAGGTCTTCAAAGGCAAGTTCAAAGCTTCTAATATTGTCGATGCAATTCTAGCTCCAATGGCAGCTCCTAAAAGCTCTAAACGTGGAATTGTAGACCTCTTAACGAGAACTACTCAAGTTTTTGCTGAAACCAATGAGACTCTCACTTCCTGGTCCAATTCGCATCGCAGGAAAGCACAGCAAGCATAACCATATGCAGAAGCATCTGTAAATATGTGCATGGTAGCATTTTCTACACTTCCAATCACAAGCGTCTCGAGACCGGGCCCGGAACGTCGGCTCCAAATGGGAATTCTAACGCATGCGCACTTGAAGAGAGTAGTTGCAATAATTTGGCGGTGTAAAATGTGACTATTGTTCAGACTTAATATTAGTAACCCTATGTTTTCTTATTCCCCGGTCTAATTTGAAACGAGGTTCGTGTTAGTCGATTTGTTGATATATGTTTGCAAGTTTTAATATTTTTTCGAAATATGAAGGAAAAGCGGAATAGTTTGCTTATATCTTAGCACCATATTTAAAATAGAAATAGATAACAACTTTATTTGTATTTTATATGGTGCTGAAGACATTTATTTTTTCGCAGATAAGGTGGATGTGATAATATGAAAGTAACAAAGAAGTGTGAATTGCATTATCACGTTTCCTTCTTATTTCTGTATTCCCATGATAAAATTAATTTGACTAAATTGTTTTTGACACTATCATGCTTTAATTATAAATTAGCATCTCAAGTTTTTTTTCCAAAGCCAAAATTAAAATATCTGTTAATTCAAAATAAAAATTGTTTAAAGCATTTTTTGCACACATGATTTGTTTTAATAAACTTTGTATGTAATATAAATTTCAATAAAAAAACCGCTGAATAAAAAATATTTTGCTATTTAGTGTGTACATTGTCTATTTTTTAAATTAAAAATTCAAAATAAGATATATCACAAGTTGTAAATATTGAACATCTGTAGTTCAATTTAAGAATGCGACTCATTTATTTGAAATACAAAAAGATTTATATTCTTTAAAAACGGGAAAATTTATAAATTTCATTTATATGAATAAAAAGACACTCAGTATAACATTTCATTCTGATTTTTGTGTTTTAATAAAGATATTATAAATATAAATGGGAATAAAATATCGTATGTAAAAAACTGAGGGTGAAACTAAATAAATTTTTTTCACTAAATTTCTCAGAATTCATATAACATTGGGATGACTCCGTGCCCAAAGCCACAAATATTGCTTCAAAACTTTTTTCATAAGCAGCTCAATTTTGAGCTC
The DNA here is from genome assembly GCA_037975125.1 of Latrodectus hesperus. Taxonomy (NCBI): domain Eukaryota; kingdom Metazoa; phylum Arthropoda; class Arachnida; order Araneae; family Theridiidae; genus Latrodectus; species Latrodectus hesperus. Next base: position 6,871 of record JAJQOW010001017.1, on the reverse strand, counting down.
CAGATTATTTTCCTATTCTTGTTAGCCGTTTTACTTCTAAAGAATAGTGTACAAATATAAAATTAACTGAAAATGAAAGAGATGAGTTCTCGAAGAAAACTATTTCAGCAGAAGGTACCCAGTGAGGATGTACTTGATGAAAAAATATACTGTTCTCATGATGGTGATGAATTTGAACAGTGATTAAAATAAAGAATCTGAATTAGGAGAAATATTTTTGTAAAGAAACAATGAATCATATAATATTAACTACAATTCTTCTCTTCCTTTAGATAAATCAAAATATCAAGCTAAATAAATTTCAAAAAATAAAATTCTTTCTTAAGTAGAAACTTCGTATAAAATATTTTTCAGCTACTTTGTTTGCAATAATGTCAAAAGGGTTTATGTTTGATTATGCATAATCTGTTTAATAAACATAACAACTTACATATTTATAAACAATAGTAAATTATTTATGAATAAATAATTAATAGTTCTAATAATGCATAGACATTATATTCACAATGAATTAATAAACAAATTCTTTCTTATTTTTACGAAAATATAACAATACTAAGTCGTTTAATCTTTAGAGAGGAAAAGATCATGTAAACGCAATACACACACATCCATTGTTTTTATAATACAAAGAAATTATATTCCCGATGAATTAATTAACTAATAATTTGTTATATTTATAAAAATATAACAATACTAAATCGATATATTTTTCTAAAGGAAAACGGAAAGCGTAGCTGTGAAATCCGCCATGTTGAACAATGAGATAAACTTCCTAGCCAGAGAAACTTATCGCTTTCTTTACATCGCCAAGTCACTGAATCATAGCCAAAATCTTCTGGGAGCCGAGGCTCCGGGCTCTGGCTCGAGACGCTTGTAGAAAAAACATGTCTTTACTCAAGGAGAGCGGTAGCGTGACTGCGTGTAGTCTCTTTAGAACAAACTATATAATTTATATACCATATTTTTAAAAAAACCAGGTAAGCATTTTTTTTATTATTAACTTGAAATTGTTATAAATATTTTCAATTAACTTTGCTATTAAAAAACAAGTAATAAAATTATTCATCAAGTACTAAAATCGAAAATATGTCTCCATAAGTACGTAACCATAAAAAAAGAATATTATGTATAGTATTTATTACAGGTCTACATTGAAAATAGTTTAGCGAATTAGACAAATTACGGAATTTATCGTCAAGAGTCCAATTTCCTGATGTCAATATCTGTGACTATACACTTTGAAATCCGATATATAAACTGACCGAAAGATATAAATTTTACTACAAGCCCGAAGCATAAATTCCATAACGGATTTGCCGGTGCACGAAATAATTGGTTGCCATTTCAAATGGATTTGCAGTGAAGTGATATTTAATAAACTTTTCCGCTGAAATATTTTTTTAATCAATGCGAAATGTTTCTAAAGTATATGAATAACAAATTTGTTATTGAGAAATATGTGTGGTCATTTGCAGGTCAGGAATTTTGTGTTTCTGACCTACAACCTTACCTACTTAAATGATGGCATTACTCTCAGTATTTGTCAAGAACATGATTTGCTCTATTTTGATTTATTTCCTTTAAAAAATGTTAAAAAATGGGAGAAAGAGGATAAAATTTAAGATATAATATTAATAAGAAGGTTATTATAAAATTTGAATTTTATTTGCTTTAAAATTATGAAACACCATTTTAAATTTTAATTTTCTAATTTAGACTACTTAAGAAAATAAAAATGTTTACATATTCTCGGTCTCTTGATTAATTTCCGAGATCTATATTGACAAAGTGTTCCTTTTTCTGAATTAGTGAAAAGGAAGTTACTCTGAATAAAGTTTCACATTTGCTCATTACTGGATTTGTTATTGTTCTTAAATTTGGTTATTTTTTCTGCTCGAAAATAAAAGTAATTTGTTGACTAAGCATTTAAATAATAAGAGGGGATGGGACCAGAGGGTCCGAGAGATGTCCTGTACTAGAAGACCAGGCTCAAGACGCCCTCGACAAAGCAGTCTTTGAGAAAACCGCCACATCGTAAGAAATGCACGCGTACAGCCAATTGCTTCATCGGCCGCCATCCAGGCGCAGGTATCACCTTCAGTTGGGGCATTTGTGTCTTCTCGAACCATGTGAAGGTCCCTGGCTGAAGGACAGTCGGTATCGTGGTGCCCATTACGTGTGCTGCCCTTGACACTTACCCATCGACGACTCCGTCTGGAGTTTCACCGCACACGAGGAAACTGGACTGCAGCGGAATAGAACCAGATCTTCTTTAGCGACGAATCTAGATTCAATCTCGCCAGTTAGGACAATCGCGTTTGCGTGTGGAGAAACCGTGGTGAACGCTTCAATCCTGCCTTTGCTGTACAGCGACACATCGCTCCCAAAGCTGACGTGAAGGTATGGGGTACCGTTGCCTACAATAAACGGTCACCCCTAGTAGTGTTCCGTGGCACCATGACAGCCCATCGGTATGTTCATGAAATCCTGCAACCACATGTGTTGCCTCTCATGCAATGGCACCCAGGAGCTCTTGTTCAACAAGACAGTCCTCGGGCTCGTACGGCAAGTGTGTCACAACACTGTCTCCGCACTGTTCCTACCCTTCTTTGGTATGACCGATCCCCAGATTTGTTTCCAATCGAGCATATTTGGGATAATTTGGGACGACGAGTTCGGCATCCCACAAGTTCGAATGAACTAGAGGCAAGGTTACAGCAATTATGGAACGAAATGTCTCAAGACATCATACAGAACTTGTATAACTCAATGCTCCATCGTATCGGACCATGCATTCGCTTTAGAGGAGGTCGAACGTAGTATTAACTCCTCCGTTCTTTTACCTTTTGGTCTGAAACAAATTATACTTTTACTTTAATTTTCTCATCATTTATTATATCAAAGTAGGCATTACGTGTGTAAAATTTCGACCTATTTTCACGATTCCTTCTTGGTGCGCTGATTTTTTTGTCTATGAGTATATACAGGAGCAGTAGTTTCAGATATCGCGAAATAATTCGTTAAAATTTCGATACATTATTTAATTTAAAAATTAATGTTTCTAAAATTCCAAGATAGTTTAAATAAACTATTTCAAACTTATTTAAATAATAGAAAAGTTCAAGTTATAGGTATAAAGATACTTTCATAAATGTTAGGGACATTTTTAGCGGAGTACCAAAAATTAGTAAACTAGAATCCATGCTATTCTTATTGTATGCAATACCTCAAACACTCGAATACTGTTTAATCAGTTTTAACAGATAATACTGCTATATCAGTTAGAAATAAAGAAATAATTGTTAATGCTTGTAATGAAAATTTAATCAAACTTACCATTAGGTTTATTGCCTAGAAAATAGGATAAATTATATTCAAAACACAAGCTACAGTTTTTTCTAGAGGGAGTAAAATACCAATCAATAATATTAAAATAATAAGCAAATAATTCCATTGTCTATCAAGGTAAAATATTCAGGATTAACTCTAGATGAGACTAACTTATAACTCCAATTTCACTAAACTAATTTAGAACAGCACATGCAGCATTTATACCCAATAGGTCAACGCAGCGTCCAGTAGTTCAACCACGCTTGCCAATTTTCGGAGGTTCAGCTGACATTCATCTTAAGAAGCTACAAACTATCGAGAACAAAACTCTCCAGATATTTTCTAAGTCATTATAGTACTTCAAAAATGAATCGGACATGCGTGACCTGTGTGTTACTAATATATTTCTAGTTACTTTTTCTTAGAAACACCAGAATATTTACTGCCATCTCCCAGATTTCAGAACAAAGGAATAGCGAAAATAGCAATCTACAGCATTTGCGATGCCGTAAATCACAATAGACCAAGAACAATATTAAGATTAATACTCAACACATAAAAAAGCAACACTGAAAAATCAAATCAGAGGAGTATATAAAAACAGAAATATCAGGTCGTATATTCACTTCCTAATTACTTAACAAATTTTATTATAATTTTTGCTTTCTATTTTTAACTTTCCTCGTTCTTTTGAAATAAACCAGGAATATATTTTACCATATAGCTGGAAATTTAATTTTCTATACAAATTTATTAATCGCATTTCATTAGCATTTCTGGTAAATTTATCCTACAGTAAATTGGACTTTTGCTCTGGAGCTCCATGAATGCAATACCGTCTTGATTGGTTTGTTTGGTGCTCAACGGTCATTTTTTGCACACGAGGGCTAATTAGACCGGGACTTACGGTTTAAAGTGAATTACGAATCACTACAAACATCCATGTCCAAGGTGGGATTTGAATCCACGAACTGTTGAACCGAAGGCAAGAGCGCTAACCATTCGGCTGCCAGCTCTGCGCAATACCGTCTGAAATCCCATAAAAACGATTTAAAATTGAAATTCCTGAATAGTATTATTATAGTCATCAATAACTTCCATTAAATATTTTGCAGTTTAAATTTAGTTTCTTTTTGCTTACAAAAATATTGCAGCTGACAATAGCTATTTCTTAATTTTATCAGATGTAATCTGGCTTTAAAATTATTCAATCATGTCTGAATCGTTATTAATAACAACTATATTTTTTAATTTTATAAATTTTTTGTCCTTTTATATAAATTTATATATATTAATTTGGTATATCAAGAATTAATTTTTTTATAACAAACAGTGTTTTATGAAAAATTATTATATTATATATTTTACAGTAGGATTGATGAAAAATTTTCGGATTAGTTATTTCAATTAGTTTTATTATGATTTTTACTCCATAAGATTTTACTCACTTTAATGAGAGTGTCATTCTGAGACAAGAAATTCAGTAATGCAAATAAAAGTTATGTTTGTCAAATACGATATGATGGTTTGGACTATTAAAGGTAGAATTCAGACAATTGTTTCTTATGGTAGGGAGGCTGGGTGGGATAAGGGAAATGACAATTGGTTTAACTGGAAAATTGAAGAGAGATACGTGGGAATTGGAAGATCTTATTGAATTAGAGAAGACATAATAAATATTGCGAAATAAAATAATCATGCACATTTGTTTCGCTTTTGCTAATAAAATAAACGAGTTGCGAAAATCAATTATCGTGGCACATTTATTTAGTGATTATCGTTCTTTTTCAATGATATCACATTTTTTAAGCCTGATATTATTGTTATGTATTTAACAATTTTTATTAACTTTAATTTTTGCCATTATTCCTTTTAAAAATTTAATTTTATTTTATGAACATGTATAGCATATTTATTTGAAACTTAAATTAGGTCAGATTTCTTAAACTAAAAAAAAAGTTTAAATTATATATATATATATATATATATATATATATATATATATATATATATATATATATATATATATATATATATATATATATATATATATGTGTATGTGTGTGTGTGTGTGTGTGTGTGTGTGTGTGTGTGTGTGTGTGTGTGTGTGTATGTATATATATGTCCATTGTTATTTTTATTATTATGTATATTTTTTCATTATGATTCCATATGAATATGCCTATTTTTTATTTCAATTATGCTTTAGTTTTGCTATATTATAGTATAAATATAGAATTTAAACTTTTAGAAAAAATGTTCTTTTATATTCTTTGCCATACAATTAATTTTTATTTATATAAGGAGAATTTTGATTTAAACCTAATAAAGGTAGTTTATTCAATCTAGCTTAGAGTTTCTAAAGAAAAAAAGGCAATTATTAAATTAATTTAACTTTATTTATGCCGTCATGTTTATACTTAAATTATGGATTGATGTAAATAAAATCTATGTATTTCTGTGTGTGTTCCTTCATTTTGTATTAAACAATACATTACTCAATATTTTACATTGAAACACTATAACATTTAGATTGTTGGTTTCAAATATTGCTAAATTTATAATTCACCTCATTTCCAGATATATTTTTATATTTTAAAATATGAAAATAATTTCCAAGAATGCTAGTGTTCTTAAGCATACTGTACTAAAAGCAATATTAAGTGTACTAAAAGCAATTTTTCAAATATTGTTAAATTTACAACCACCTCATTTCCAGATATATTTTTATATTTTAGAATATGGAAATAATTTCCAAGAATGCTTGTGTTCTTAATAATGGAAAAGAATGCTCAAATATTATAAAAATTAACTGTCTCAATATTTTATACTTTATGAGCAGTCAAACCTGTGGCTTAGTAGCAGCATTTCACGCTCCCATGACACAGGTCCAAGGCTCGATCCTCGGGCTAGACAAGGTTGACTCAGCCTTTCATCCCTTCAGTGGGTCGATTAACTGAGTACCAAGATGCTTGGGAACTAAACACTGGGGGTCTTACGTTAGGCTGACCATCTAACTGGGACATATGCTTCGCACCCCAAGGTACCCAGTCATGAAAACATTTATGGGCACTGTAGTCTTTGGCCAACATGGTTGGTCGTGCCATGGAGTTTAGATTAGTTTTTATGAGCAGTCAATGTTTAAACAGCTTCTAAGCTAGAAACTGTTGTTTGGTTATTCGTCATCGTTTCATTTTCCTTATCTCATTGAAGATCTCTAATGAACAGTATTTGAGTGTTACAAAGAAGGAAACCTGGAAAACAGTTAAATATCCACTCCAGGTAATGTGCATTTAGAAAAAAGCAAGCCTTACACTCATTGCCTTTCTTCAGTAGTGATGAGGAACGAATCCAGAACATTCCACTCTGAAGGAGGAAATCCTTATTACTAAGTTACCGTGAATAGTCCAAAATATTTCTATATAGAAGTTTAAATTATTAAAATTAAAAATTTTCTCATTAATTTTTTTAACTATTATCATCAGTCAAAGAATGTAACCTTATATATATTTATATTTGAACTAATTCGATATCAATA
>JAJQOW010001016.1:20000-68178 GCA_037975125.1 Latrodectus hesperus | reverse complement strand
CCAGAATTTGTTTTTAAAAACTATAAAAAATAAATGAAAAATTTGTTAAATTTAGTCATGATACAAAAATTATAAGAAAATTAACTAATGATTGCATCACTATTAATTTTAAATACAGGGTTTGTACAGATTTCCAAGAATCAAATTCCAGGAGTCAAATCAAAAAACTTCCAGGAGTTACCGACATTCATTTTAAATATTTTTCAATTTCCAATTGTTCTTAATTAAATATGCATTAATTATGTAAATGCAACATTTTTTAATTATATTTGTAAATAAAAGAAACAAATAATTGTAAAAATTAATGATACAACTTTTATTTGGATTAGAATTATATTTAAAGAATACGTCAAAATCCTTCAATGAATTTACAGCTATAACAGAAAAAATTTAATTTAAATAATAAATATTAGCATTTAAAAATACAAAATTTGCATATTACTGAATTATAAATTGTATACAATGGATAATTTTGAATATTTAAACATCTTCATTAGATTTCCATTTACTAATTTATTGAATACTTCAAGATGTGTATAACGATTTCTTTTTAAATAAATATACTTATTGAAAATAAAATAAAACTATGGTGTAAGCATATCCCCTCATGTGATTTCTCACCAAATATAGCATCCTTTGTTTTGATTACAGATTAAGTTAGGTTACAAAAAAAAAAAACTGTTTAGTAGCTTTATGCTCATAGGTGTATAGCTCATATTGAGAAGATTGAGTTTTTATTTGAAGTCTAAGCAAAAAAAATTAAAAAATTCTAAGCATAGGATATTTTTTGGATAATAGTGTGTTGACAATTTGAGTTTTTGTTTTGATTATAATGTTGCCAAATTGAGTTTTTGCTACTTTTCAGATTTTTTTGTTGCAGGTTTGTCATTTCTTGTGCTTTACATTTTCTTTACGTTTATATATGGTTTTTTTCAGTGGCAACAGTATTTGAAATTTTGAATTTACTTTCAATTTGAACTTTTTGTTCTACATTTGCTGTTGTGTTTCGTTGTCACCAGCATCCAAACATAGTAAATTGTTCTTTTTTCAAATTTATTTTTATTTATTATTTAAATGTTTTTTATTTTGTATATTTATTATATTTTTTTAAAATGATTATATTTTTCTTTTAGATTTTCAACATCATAAACTGTTCTAATTTCTTTTCTTATATATTTTTGTTAATTTATTGTTATATTTTTCCATAATATCACCAAGCAAACTTGATATGTGGGCTTGACGTCATATCAAGTAAGTCCATTATTGTTATTTACTTGTATCTTTTTACCAGTTGTTTAAAAGAGAAGGCAAACCCAACAAAAAGTTTTCCTTTATTTTCCAATATTTTTTTAGATTTTTTAAAGTATTATGTGATTTAAAATCTTATAAAATGCATATTTTGGGAAAATTTCTGCATTTAAAAACATGCGCTTAACTTGGAGATGAAAAAAGTCAATGGGAGGTGGGATATCAAACTAGTTTCAAAACTATTAGATTAAGTTTCCAGGATGAGACATTTTCTCCCAATTATTTTTTAATAAAACAATTCTAAATTTTTCTTTTGTTCTCTTTCACACTCTTTTAAAACTATAAAAAGTTCACAACCATATTCAATTGATTTTCACATTTCTTTGTTATTCATACATACATAATATTGCTACGAACTATGCTAACAAAGTTTTAACTTAAATTCCTTATTAATATTGAGTAATAAGTGTTGTTCGCTGAAGCACCACAGTTGACACATAATTAATATAATTTAACAGCTTTCTCAGCAATTCCTATTGCAGATTTTTCAAGTTCATACATGTTATCTTCCACTTGATGACTATAAGACTAGAGATCTGGACTCTGAGAGAATAGTAAAAGAATTAACCAAAAATTAACTACTTTCAGTAAGTAAAAATTTTTTCTATCTGAAAATAAGTTAAAATAAAAAGTCTATTCTATCTTTAATAGGATCAAATTTCTCATGAATATAATCTTGAAATCTTACAGTTGTAATGATTTAAACTCTTTTAAGAAAATTACAGAATTCTTTCTTTCTGAACCACTAAAAGACTTTTGTATGACTTTCCCTAAGTCCACTGGTCATTGAAAAGACATTTCCACAGGCATAATAAATAATTTATTTTATTGATAAACAAAATCACCTCTTTTCACTGAAATTATATGCAATTTTCACTAAGGAAGATATGGAAATTATATATTAATTAAAAAATTTTATACTTATATATTAATATTCACTGAATTTTATACAATGTAAAAGATATTAACAAATAGAAAAATAATAAATTAAAACTGACCCTTTGAATGCACCACAATATGATCTCATTTGTTATTACTCTTCACTTTACACAAATAAATCTAAATATTACATGTGGTCCTGACTGAATTGGATCATCATGAAGCTATTTTAAAATATTAAAACAATAAACTAAAAAAATTATAATATTTTCCAAAAAAATAATAGATGCTTAAAGGTAAATAAAAATTCCAGGAGTATTTCATGATTTTCAAGGAGTCAAGTCAAAATTTCAGGAGTTTCAATTTTCTTTAAAAAAATTTCAAATTCCAGAAACTCCAAAAGGTTTCCAGGAGTTGTAGGAACCTTGTAAATATATACTTCACCGAAGTAGGCAAAAGCAACAAAGCCATTTTAGAATAATTTTGATTCAATTATTTGATTTGCAATATACTTGTTCAAGGCTAATAACTAATAATATTTAGTCTCTTTCAAACAATTACATAACTATAATTTAAGTCAAACCAACAACCTGGCAGAAACAGTACTTTAACATTCAGTTATCTTTGACGAGAAATTTGCACAAAGAAATTAATAATTTTCAAGCATTCAAAATAATTTCTTTTTAAGTAATATTATAATCTATAACCTTGGAAACATCTTAACAGTAATCACGACACATGGCAGAAGAAATAACAGACGGCAATATGAATGTGAAAAAATATCTTATGGCAGTTAAAGTTGCTTAACATTTTAAAACATGAATTTTTTTATTGATATTTATAAATTATATTTTTCAAATATACACCAGTCAAAAATTTTATCAACATTACAGGACAGTTCATTTTCCACACAAATGATTCTAAATCTTCATATATAAATTGCTTTCAAATATTAAATATTCCAATGAAGAAAACCAACTTTATTTTAATAAAATCATAATTTTTAAAATTCAAACTATAAAAATAAACTCAATACACTTTTAATTCCTAATTATATAAACAGAAACTATAGTTTATAATATTCCTACCATTTTATCCATTCCCCTTGGACCTAAACTTGTTCGAATGGCATCACACACAGCTAATAAAAGAGTAAAAATTTAGTATTTAAACATGTTCCAAATAATATAATGAAATATAAAATATAAAAGTTGCTTTAAATTTCAGAAATGAAAAGGAATATATTTTCAAATATTTTTATAACTTTTACACAATAATCATTAAAAAATGATGGAAAATTTTCTAAAGCAATATATAAAAGACTAAAATAAAAATATATTAAATAAATTTCATACAAAAATCACTAACTTTGAGACATTAATATATATATATATATATATATATATATATATATATACATATATATATACACATATATATATATACATATATATATATATATATAATATATATATATATATACATATATATATAAAGTAATAAATACAATACTGAAAAATATAATGTAGGAACTACAATAAATTATAGGAAATCTAGCCAGCGCAAAAGCAGCTAAAGAAAGATTTGCCTACATAAATAAGATGAAACATGAAGAAAATTGAAACCAGAAATATAAAATTGGAAAGATACTAAATTATATGATGCAAATGACAAGAAGAAGGCATAGGGTCACGCCTTCATCAGGAGGGAGATGGCCAGCTATGCAAAATGAACACTCTTTTCTGACATGCTCAAAGGACAAATGTCTAAAAATCTTCGAGCAATTCCCCCGAATGTTTCATCTATTGTGAGTATTTTTATTTTTCTGCATATATATTCATTCTTTTAATACGAACACTCTTCGGGGGAATTGCTCGAAGATTTTTAGACATTTGTCCTTCGAGCATGTCAGAAAAGAGTGTTCATTTTGCATAGCTGGCCATCTCCCTCCTCCTGAAGACATGGTCCCTATGCTTTCTTCTTGTCATTTGCATCATATATTTTAGTATCTTTCCAATTTTATATTTCTGGTTTCAATTTTCTTCATGTTTTATCTTATATATAAATATACATATATACATATACATATATATACATATACACATATATATATATACATATATAATCACATATATATACATACATATATATATATATACATATGTATACATATGTAAATTTATATATATATAAACATACAGAAGATATTTATTAAAAGAAATCAGTGTAGAAAACTTCTTTTAACAATCTTTTTTCAGAATTCATTAACTTTCCCATTTTACTACAAAACAAATATAAAATAAAATACTGTATCATAAAAAAGATTTTATAATATATTTAAATTTAACCTAAAGGCACAACGTATCTATAAGGTGAAATTTTATGCTTATTATTCTTATAAAAATATATACTTGTTTAAATTTAAAAAAATATTCAAACTTTAAAATGCACACTTTTAAAAGGTGATATACTTTAGAGCCAAAAATAAAAAAAAACAAGATCTTATTCTGTGCTATATTTATTTCTATCAATCATTTAAGTTAGCGTAATTGTTTGAAATAAAAGTTTCAATTTTATAAATAAAATTTCCACAATTTTTTTAGCATACATGTACTGTATTCATGATGAATAAAAGTGAATACTAGAGTTGATGATCTCCAAAACCAAATGGAATGATAATTTTTATTTATTAGATAAATAGACATTGAAGCATAATGCTAATTAAGGTTGAAACTACAAAAGATCTTAAAGACATATATAATAGATAGTTTATCATTAAACTTTCTGCATATTTGAAATATTATAGTGGAATATCTTTTAAATGCTGCATTTAAAGACCACCTAAATTTAAATTATACATTTTAACTAAATAACATAATCACTCTTGATTTAAAATAGAGATAATTTTATTTTTTATAGCATTTTCTTGTCATATTAGCAAGATACAAAAACAATTAAATTTGATATAACATAAAAATAAGAAAAGTAATACATTAATCTGTTTTCTATTGAAACTTATTCAATTTATTACTCTTAAAAATGCATTGTTTTAACATGCCATAAGCATATTTTGATACTTACCAAAGAAAGTAAAAAGAATAAAAGTAAAAGTTTTGTTTATTCTTATTCTTTATTTCAACATGGAACTACTTTAATATTTAATTTCTTACAATAGATATTTATTTTAATTATATCTGTTTATGACATTTTTCTTACTTTAGTTTTATTTTATAACAAAATTATTGTTAATCTATTAATATTTACTGACATATCACAGTTTTACATAGAAAATAAAATTAAGTCAGGTTACCATATTTAAATGTATTTTTTTTTCTATTATAGTTCATTGTGTAAAATTAATACAAAGTCTAATTACATACAGCATTGTTCATAACATTTTAATCATATTAATATATTCCAAGATATTTTATAAGCCTCTTTTTTAAGAAATTTGGGAATTCCAATAATTTATATTCTCTTGTGGTACTTAGAACTTAATTGATGTCATTATCTTCAAATTATTTACATCATTATATTCTAATTAATCATTTCATTAACTTCTTATTTTTGCAGAATAGTCACTGATTTAATCATATTCATTTTCATACCAGTTATTTGAAATAATTTCAGGTATATGCCATATAGAGAGAGAGAAGTTCACACAAAGAACTCTGCATATGTACCATGTTTTGAAGAATATTCCTAAGGGAACATTTCCACAAAATATTAAATATAAAATACAGAAATTTTTTTTTAAAAAAATTAAGAGTTGAGGGCTATATTAAAAATTTTATACAGTTAAAGTTAAAAAAAAATACAAAGTAAAAAAATCAAGAATCAGTATAGGTAGCTTTCTATAATTAAATATCTCAGCAACCAACATTTGTACACATATTATCCAGATAATGGTAAAATAATCTTAATATTGTCATAATACTAGTTATATTTTTGCTAAAATTTCATAATTTGCTAATTAATTTTTATTTTTGTTAATATTTAATAAATATTTCTTAATTTACTAAGTAAAAATATTATAAAAGAAGTGTTTGATAATTTTATGAAACCAATTTTGAAAATACAATTGGCCACAGTAATCAAAACATAATAAATAGATATATATTAAATAATGTACATTTGAAAAATTAATTCCAAAGGCATGACAAAAAATATGAAAAAAATATTGTCCTTAATTACAAATTTTAATGTTATTACATATTGGGTCATTTGCGCTTGACAAGCTTAGAAAAATAATAGCTACAATCTTGGCAGGATCACAAGATTGAGACTTAAAGGGATTTTTCCACAATCAGAAAAAACTCCGAACACAGGGGTTCACAGTTGCTTTTATTAGGTGGTTTTATTTTGTTATGATTTTCAGATGAATTTTCTGAAAGTTAAATCTAAGCTTCTTATTTGTCATTCTATTAGATATCCACAATCTTTTTAGAAACAGTCATACCTAATATTCGAAAAAATATGTAACTGTTCACAACGTTAATCTAACGCATACAAGAGTAAGTTCACATGACAAACTAAAACTGGACAATACCAGCTTATTGCCTTTGTTATAAGGAAGCACTGAAAAATCTCATGATGAAAATAAATTATTAAAACAAGTGTCATTTAATTATTTTAAAAAATAAAATTTCTATAAGGTTTCATAAAAAGGTGTGGTAAATAAATTTTGCATAGAAATGTATTGGTATAAATAAAAATAGAGGATTTCAAAAAAATAATTACAAATATTTATCAAATTCCTTGAATCACAGAACAATAATTGTAAGATTATATTTACTATACTTAATTTATAATTTTAAAGATATTTGACATTTTTTAGGCCAGAAAAAAATATATACATGTTAGATTTATAGGCTTCACCAAAAAAATCCCGAGTTAGCGTACTTACACACACTATAAAATGAAGAATTGAGGCAAAATTATGATGACAATGACATCAAACTCACAATGACAGTATATATATTGAATTTTATGATTCAGTGTGACATGACAATAGCATTGAATGATCATTGGGGTACTAAAGGATACAAAAAATTGGTTATTTTCTATTCTGTATTTTTTACTATTTTAATATTCATAGGTGATACTTTTATTATATTTTACTTGCTTCAAAAATATTCCTCGCAACGAAAAAACAATGTGGTACTCATTTTTACCTTACCGATTATAGATACTCATCGAAAGTATAACAAAGAACATTTAATTTCAACAATATACAATGTTTTTATATAGAGATGAATGAGTTAATTTATTAACTGGAAGAAGTTTTCAGATTAAATAATATTTTACATTATTATAAGCAATCATAAACCGATTTTATACTCGATTAAATTATAAAAATGTTCAAATCAAAGAATAATTTGTTTCGTTGTAAAATTTACTGTATTTGAAAAAGAAGTACAAAATATTTGAGATCATAATTTTCAATATAAGAATTGTATGCAATGTACTGTCTACATGTGTTCCTATTCATACCTTTAGCAGCAGTCATGTTGCTGTCTCTAATCTGTTTTGGCTTTTCCTTATCATTATAGGATTGTCCACCGGCATTACTTCCACCGGAACTTTTAGTTGGAGCATTACTTGGAGCCATATTTTAATAACTTAAGTATTTTTGAAACAAATACACGATTTTACACTTAATGCACGTTTCTGTCACTTCTCCGGCATTAATCGAAGCAAATAAGGAAAATGTTGCCAAATGTTGATTTGCAATTTCAAACCACACTGGGAAATGACTAAACTAATAACAGCAGTTTCAAAATAAAATAAAAAATTTCGGAAAACTATAATGTAATTATGCAACACAAAACTGCAGTTCAACGATATTTAAAAAATTATAATTTTTTAACTTGGTCTAAAATTCAAAAAGATTTAATTTTTAATACATCATAGCTAATACCATATAAATCTGTCTGACTCACAATAAAAAAGCTTCTGTCCCTATTTTAGGAGTTAGGTAAATACAAGATGCTCGCGCATTATTTGTATGGGTTACTCCTATTATTATTTAATTGAAAGTTATCCTTCATGGCTTTCGTTTATTTAAAACACTTTTTTTATACATTTTGTGTATTGTTAAAATTAAATCCGAACTATTGCTCTCTAAAATATCGTAATCAACAATAATGTAGTTTTTCAAAAATTTCATACTTAAAGTAATGTACCTTGCAGTGCATGTTTATGAATAAGTTTAAGTTTCGACTTACTTTTACGGAATGGTAATTTGGGATTTAAATTAATCAGAATTGATTTTCTAGAATCATTTTGGCGAATTGATTTTAATGCATCTTATTTTCTGTCATTTTTGTCCTTATTTGTTGAAACTGCTGAAGCTGATTAAATTAAAGAGAAGACATAGTTGGAAAGTTAACAAAACATAATTATTTACAAAAGTTTGGAATGAACCGCCCAAAAATATTTTGGGTTCATAAAGAAATGGATTTGTTAGCATCATCTTTTCGTTTCGCATTATTTATGGTATTTGAGTTCCTTCATTTTAATTATTTTATTGCTAGTCTATAATTGTTTGAAATCATGCCCAACTTAAAAAATTCAAATATTTAAATATAAGTTAGAATATTCACAAACAAAATTTAATTTCAAATTAGTTTGTAAAATCAGTTTGAAGAGAGCATAGAAGTGCGAACACCGTTTGCAGCATAGTGATTAAGATAAATCAGATTTAAATTAGTTTACGGAATGCAGCGCAGAAAATGAAATTATTTCTAAAAGAGCGAATTTAAGTTCGTTCTTTTAATGATACTTGTATACTATTAAAATCTAATACGATCAAAATCCTGTCTAATTTATAACAGTAAAACCCTTTGAACACACTGCATATTTAAGTCTCAAATAAAATGCTATAGCACATAAACCATTCTTTTACTTTAACGATTACAATATTTTAAACATTTTTAAAACTAAATCATTCTAATATTTCAGTATCAGAATTTGAGAAATATTTAGAAAAAAATATTCAATACTGTAGAGGTTTCCACACATTTTTTTAAAATTTTATTTCTTGTTTTTCTGGTACTTATTAACTTAAAATTTTAATTTTTAATAAAAGTATTTGTAAAAAAGCTTACTAAAATTGGTTAATTATACTCATATTCCAAAATTCTAAGCCACTAAGAATCTCTTTTCCGACACATAAAAGGTATACGAATATATAATTTAACATTTCATTTAAAATTAAAATGTATACATGCCTAACATTCTGTTTGTTTATATGTGTCTTCATTTTAATTGAATTATTAATTTGATTTTTTATCTCTTAATAGCCTTAGAGAAAGACTAAAATAATTGTTGAACTCTTTCATTATTATTAACGTTATTTTACAGTTTAAAAAGAATTCCAGTATTCCAGTGAGATACTAAAATGTGTTTTCGTGTACTTTGTTCTGTTGCATGTTACTGTTACTGCCTTCATCATTCCTATTTAATATTTTTCTATATAGAATAAATTTTCACGTCTTAAGAATAAATCTCTGGTCATTCTTGTTTCAAATCACTTTCTTGCCATACTTCAAGATAGATGTGCAATATTCTATTCCCACCAAGTGTAAATTATACTTTATGGCTTTATTTTGTGGTATTTATTTGTCTTGTAACTGTGTATTAGGATAAAAAATTCTATTTGTACAATCTGCTTGTTTTTATATTTAAAAAATTAATCGCTACACTTAACCAAATAATCTTAATAACAGCATTCTTTGAATTGCAGTAATTTCTTAATAATAGATTTAATTGAAATAAAGCACTCAAAAACTTTTGGAGGAATACTCGAAGAGGAGGAAGAAACCAATGAACGACATGCATTCAGGGGCATCAAATAGAAAATGCACTTGCAAGTAAACGCAATACAGGAAAGCATACTATAATTTCCAAAAGAATCAAGGGGTCAAAGTTTAAAAATTAAATTTTGAGCAGAGGGGCAATTACATATACTTAAAAAAGTGAATCTATTCTATTGTCATTTGAAAAGTAAGCAAGAAAAAATGGCAATTTTTTTGCTTACTTTTCAAATGATAAAAAAAGATAAACCAAAAAAAATTATTTCTTTTTTGTTCGAGTGCATGTACCCATGCAAATCTTAATGACTCTGGTTTAAAATTTGTATGACGATAGCTGCTTGATTAAAAGCCGTCCGTTCTTTCATTGTTGGTAAAATTATTTTAGAGAAATTTCATTTAATCCATAGAGTATAAGGAGGAGATAAATCTCGCACACGGATTGCAGCTACCCCAGAACTGTCTATGAAAATTTTTCAATAAATGCTTGGCGTGTGGAATCAAGCATTAATTAAAACTGAGCAATGAGCATGCGCAGCACATTTAGGCAAAGGTTCTCAGCACATGTAAGAAAAGTTTCTTTTGTGGCAGTTTTTGGTTTGAGAACTTCGGATAACAATTGAAATGAAGTTTAACAATGTGAAATGGGTCGATATATCAAAAATAATCAAGCAGCTTAGGGAGTATTTCCTTTTCTCATCTATAATCGCTTTTTGACAATCGGCTACTTGAGTGTTCATTTAGAAAATGGCCAAGAAACTTATTTTATACCAATTAATATTATGAAGCACATCCCAGCTTCCTCAAGAAACTACACTAATAACTTATCATTCAGGAAATGATAGGAGGGATTATTTGCAATATGAACTGAATTGATAAGTCCCACAGTAATGAAAGAATATTTGGCCGTATTAAAATAATTATTCGGTTATGCTGCTCTTTAAGATGTTCCATATTTTACTGTCAATTATTAAGTTTCATAAAAGCTTTGAAAATGTTATTAAAAGCAAAGCTTAAGAATATTAAAATAGTAGAAAAATATTCTTAATTATATAATATTCTAAATAACATGGCTATTTCTAGGGGAATACTCAAGTAAGTATCTGTTTTAAAGCACATATCCATGGTAACATTATGTATTTTTCAAACTGCTGCATTACTACTGATATATTTACCCATTTCCTATTGCTGAGTTACATTCATATCATTTTCTGAAAATCAAAACTGCAATATCAGAATTTTTGTTTATATATCTCGGATTATCTGTATATTGTCAATTATGTGGAAGGAAATTACCCTTGTCATATATACAGTGATTCGTTGTCTTCCCTATATTCACAGGCCGATCCTAACAACAGAACATCTTGGTTAATAAGGAAAAGGACTCTTACTGGGAAGCCTGTAACGGTAGAGAGGTGCGCTTGCACTATGTACGTGCTCATGCTGAAACTATCGGTAACGAAAAAGCTGGAACTTTATGTGGCCAAAGATGCGGTAGGCCTACCAGAGCCAATGCTGGACCTGTCACGTCCAATTCACACATTTTAAAGGTGTTTCATAAAGAAGCACTGTGGGTATGGCAGATGAGATAAGAATGCTGGGAGGTTAGCCGACAGACCTATAAATTCTGTGCAACCATGTTCGAAAAAAGAGCATTCGACAATGGTATCATTGGTCAAGTAGCTACTGGTCACGGACGTGTCCTGGAAAATCTTCACAAAAGAGGATATTCGATAAGTGACTTATGTCGCTCAGGCAATGTGGTGGAGAATAGTTTCCACTTCGTGCTGTCTTGTGCTTGAACCATCGATGAAAGAAGTAAGCTGGTGTACAATAGTGAAAACTTGAGTACCATCTTGGACCGGCGCAACTGGTCGATCTTGAAAAGGATCATGTCCATTGTGTCTGATGACATTCCAATCGTGGAATACCAGCGGGCTTCTGGCGACGGTCCAGTTGAGGACTAGGACATAGAAGAATAGCATAGGAATTGAAGGCAATAGTGCAGTATAAGAATTGACGGTAAGGAACCAGACAAATCTATCACGGGAGATACCGTTTTATGCCAAATTACTGAGTAGATCTCGGCAATACTTCTCGCCTCATCAAGGTATGATTCTGTCGCGCCTCTACTGTAGCAGGTGGCTTCAGCGGGGTGGTAGATTAGCGTTTATCATCTTGTCGAGTGCTAGGTTTCACATTAGTTATAAGACTCTGGGCTCCTGACACTAAGCCTAGACAACTGGATCCCCTTCTGCACCTTAAGGTAATACTTGAAAATCAATAAGAGTTTTATCATTTTAAATCACGATCATGAAGATATCATGTCTGAAGTGGCACTCACATCCTAAGGACAATGGACAACTCAGTGAGGGAGAAAAAGACCTTAAACTACGCATGCGCTGAAATCTCCGAATGCGTTTGGCTCATACTGAAAAAAAAAAAAAAAAACCCAAACTTTAGCTTATCCGAATGCTTAAATATAAGTGCAGGCTGTTGCATTGGTCATTCTCCCTCCTCCCTGTGTATCTCTGAATAGCAATTTATTATTATTTTTTTAATTACGGGAATCTTTAAATATATATAAGATATAGATTTGGCGGTTTAGGAGCTTCTTATATTTTGTATTTTTAATACTTTTTCACACCAGTTGCTTTCATCATACAGAAGACATTCTTGTTTTAATTTTTTTTTAAATCTTGATTAGTTATTTATTTTTTATTGATTAAATAAGTTTAAATGTAAGAACAATTAGATTATATACCAGCACTTTTATAAAATGTTTATTGCGCTACTGGGTTCGAAACGGTTTGTTTATTTCAGAATACAGTTTGAGTAAAAATAATTTTGAGATTAATGTATCGTTATTTGATCATATTAGTCCAGTGAATGTATATTTCATAATTTTAATAAAGTACTAACTTTGATGACTAAAAAAGAAAAAAATATTTTAATTTTATTCATCAGAGTTAGTACTTTAATAAAGTGATCTTATTCTCTTTAATAAAATGAACAAGGTATCGCTATTAAAAAAGATAACTGCAAAAGTCTATAGCTTCATTTGTAAAAAATATTTGTAATAATTGTTTTGCATACATTTTCCCAATGTCATGTAACTTGCTCATTTTTGATTATTGATATAATGGTTTCTTGAGATGGCTTGCTGTAAGTTGCTTTTTAAGTGGACTGAGATGTTTTTCTAAGATTTGTGTCACTGCCCTTTTTATTAAAAATCAAATTATCATTAAAACTAATGTTATTCATCTTTATTTAGCTATATTACTCAAGTAATTACAATGAAATATAGTAAAAAAGGATTGCATATATGCTGTTTATCAAGCACATATAAGAGATACTGATTTTTAAGTTTTATAACGTTTTCCGACATATATTCCCAAAAATTGTGTAAAATAACTTTCTAGCATTTTGTTATGAAGTGATAAGTAATTAAAAAAATATTCAGAATTCAAAATTATGAGAAATTATGTAATTTCAGTTACTGAGGAGATGTTTTAATACCTTTTGTTTATGCTGTTTAAATGGTGGGCCTAAATGAGATTTTAAAATATGAGGAATAGTACTTAGCTTTTGTGGAAGTAATTCAAGATTCCGTAACTCTTTAGTTTTTTCATTGGTCCCTATACTCTTTTGTAACCACAATACATTTTTGCATTCACAATGAAAAACTTATTTCATTCTGAAAATAAAACAAGGAATCTGAACATGGAAAACTAATTCAAATGTCTCAAGAGCGAAAACTTTCCTTTCGCAGACATCTATCTCCAGTTATTTAGCAGTGCTTGGGTCATAATAGAGAACCTTCCTCCCCGAACAGCGCAATCTCTCATGGTGAGACCAAGAGAGATGCTTTTTTGAAAGTCGACTGATTTTCCCCCTTCGCACTATATGAGCATGCTTTTCTGTCGATAGAAAGGCTCAAATAAACAGAAACAATTAACACTCTTATTGAGTAAGCACATTTTATTGCACACAATGATCTGCGACTTGGTCAGGTATTAACCCCTCTACCTCATGAAATCCATGCTTTTCTCTACCAGGTTGTTGTTGTACCAGCATAACTACTATATCTATTCTTAAGCTCTAGTAACACAGTGGCTTCATCTCACTTCCCATTGAGATCAGCAAAGTGAAATATCATTTGCCGCGGGCGGTGATTGGGAGGGTGACCAGGTTCTTCCCTTCATTGGGTTGTTGGAGCTCCTTGGGTTGGGGATAAGTTTACGTTCATCTGTGTGACGTCTAAAGTCCTTCCTCTGGTGTGGTGTGGATGCCGAGACGAAGATGCTTGCTTAGCTGAGATCTCGTCACCTGCCGTGGTTCAAACTGACGAGGCATTGCTGATGATAAAAAGTGATGCCCCCATGATACCGGGGATGAAACAGGGGGGCATCACGTGCATCCATGACGAAACAAGCCTCAATGTCGTGGAAACACCCCTTCTTAAGAAATACAATGTAACGCATTCTTCAAAGAAAGTCCACCGAATCATGGGACTGTCAAGGCGTGCTACTAGTTGATTTCCTAACTCATGGAACGGCAATAAATGCTGCCAGTAATTGTGATACACTAGGTCGATTGCGAGAGGCAATTCTTTGTAGAAGATCGGGATTGCTACGGCCGGCGTCCTGTTGTTGCATGACATTGCCCGAACTCATACAGCCACGCGCGATTTGTTACAGTGTTTTCGGTGGGAGGTATTGGACCACCCTCCTTAGAGACGCGACATCGCACCAAGCGGTTACCATCTCTTTGGACCTTTAAAGAAACACTTGGGCGGTCATCATTTCTGAACCGATACTCAGCAAGCCGTCTTGACGAGGTTGCACAACCTTAACGCTGATTTTTCTCATGTCGGTTTCGATGGTTTAGTGTACAGATGGAACAAATGCCTAGTATTCATGGTGACTATGTAGTAAAGTAATATGTATATGTGCCTTCTTACACTGTATATATATATATATATATATATTTTCATGAATAAACGTTTCCTCTAAATGGGCTTTTTACCTTACTTTTTGAAGCACCCTAGTATATTCTACATTTTTTTGAGGACTAGCAAAATTTTTTCGTGAACCACAAGTAGTCCACTGACCATCACTTTGGCGATCGCTGTTTTAGGACATGCAGTCACTCGTAGCTTGTATGTAACGTTATAGCAATCTAAACATTGTTCTTAAGCCATAGTTTTGCCAACAAATTAAAGGAAATTTAACAGTAAAAATTTCTCATAGTTTAAAATCTTTCACAAAAATTGGGAAGTTTAAACGAGTCCAGCAGTGATTGTCAACGACAGCGCATGCTCATTCCCTGAATTCACTTAGCTGCGATATTCCCACATACTGGCAGTAAAATTAATCTGAAGAGAAAAATTATATCAAATAAATAGAAAACAACAGAGTTTTCCACATTGCTGCTGGAATTTAAATTTTATTTAAAATATTGCATAATATTTATCAAACTGTGAGAAAATATTTGTATTAAATACTTTATGAAAAAGTTAAATGCGAAAGATCCTGAATAGATAATTCTCATTTGGATCTTCCATTGTAAAATGTAAATTTTTTTTACCAATTATTGCTTATGTATTGAGTGAGAAACTGAGGAAGTGAGAGTAGTTTAATGTCCAACATAAATGTAAATGCATTCAAATTGAATTTTTGACATTTCTCAACAAGAGTTGCTTATAAAATTCATTTTTCTTTCGTCTCAAAATAATAATATTTCCCTTTCTATTGTTATGTTATGTTTTTTAATTTCTATCCACAATTTTACGTCTCATTTATCTGAATATAAATTATAAAAGTAGGATTCAATCCGTTAGAAAAATCTGACAGTTTAAATAATCAATTTAATTTTTTTTTCAAATTTAAAAATCAAAGATATATGAAATAATGAACATATCAATTTTATTTTGTTATTAAAATTTTTTATTACAAGTAAATATATTCATGTAAAAATTTGATTTTTTAAATTTTTTATTATTATCTGTAGATGCACTAGTGACTCGAGATAGAGCCCTGATCGTCGGCTCCAGAAGATTTTGGCTATGATTCGCTTACTTGGCGATGTAAATAAAGCTATAAATTTATCTGGTTAGCAAATTCATCTTATTGAATATTTTTACCCATTTTTTTAAAACTTACCTTTCTAAAATTTTGCATATTTTTCTCGTATGAAATACTGTTTCTTCTGAAATCGTTTTTACGTATAACTGAGAAAATTTATTAAATTCTGTATAGTTTATAAATATCCTTATTTATAAAAATAAAATCTTACTTTTTCTAATAAATAAATTATATTTTGAATCGAATTACAGATATTTATTGTTTTTGCAGCTTGCGATTTATTTAGTAGACTTTTTAATTTAAAAGATAGACAATCTACACACTAAATAAAAAATATTTTAATTCTGCAGTTTTTTTAATTGAAGCTTATTAAAACAACTCATGTATGCAAAAAAGTAATTTTTAACTAAACATACAAATTTTAATTAAATTTTAAAAAACAATTCGAGCTAATCAATTTATAATTAAATCAAAGATAAAATATAGTTTGGTGATTTCAGCATGATAAAGTGAAAAATAGGAGGAAAAAATTACTTACATAAAATAAATTTATAAAGAAACCAGGCAATTGTCATGTAAGCATTGTAAAGTGACAATTTATAAATATTTTGTTTGGTATATTTAGTGAAAAAAGTTTATTTAATTTCAAGTTAAATTTTTTACACATGGTATTTTATTCCCATTTATGTGTTTATAATACCTTTATCAAAACACAGAAATCAGAAGGAAATGTGATTCTAAGTGTCTTTAAATGTTTTATACTCATATAAGTGAGGAAATTTATAAATTATTCATAAATTTTCTCATTTTTAAAAATTAAAAAACACATTTTTTTTCAAATAAATAAGTTGTTCTTAAGAGTACAACTCAACTACGGATGTTCAATATTTACAGCTTGTGATTCATCTTATGAGATAAATCACAAGCTAAATATATTTAGAATTAATTTTAAAAAATAGACAATATAAACACTAAATAACAAAACCATTTTAATTCTGCAGATTTTTTGAAACTGAAATTTATATTACATTCAAAGCTTATTAAAACAATTCATGTGTGCAAAAAAATTTTAAGCAATTTTTAATTTGAATTGACAAAAATTTTAATTTTGCTTTTAGGAAAAATAAGAAAAAAAAAATAAACTTGCGCGATATTAATTTATAATTAAACCATGATAAAGTGTCTAAAACAATTTATTTAGTAAAATTAATTTTACCATGACATTTTATTCCCATGTGTGTTTATCTTTATTAAAACACAGAAATCAGAAGAAAATGTGATTATTGCAATCCATCCTTCTTTGGTACTTATGCATTATCCCGTCGATCATATCAATACAAATAAAGTTTTTACCTATTTGTATTTTACATGGTGCTAAGATATAAAAATAAACTATTCTGCTTTTCCTTCCTATTTCGAAAAATACTTATTAAAATTTACAAAATTCTACGACTTATTCTGGAGGTGAAATAAGTCGACGGGATAATATATAAGTACCCATTCATTTTTATCTAAACCGCTTTTCGCTAGCAAACAAGGAATAATAGCAATGTAAATAAATAAATCGAAGACCATAGGGTTGCTGAACAATAATCAAATTTTATATCGCCAAATTATTGCAACTACTTTCTTCAAGTATGCATGCGTTAGATTTTCTATCTGGAGCCGACGTTCAGGGCTCTATCTTGAGACTGTAGATGCAGTATTGTTAGCACATCGAATATTTCTTAAATCAGTTATTTCAAATAAATGCAATCTCACAGTGTACTATTAATTACTCTTAAACTTACATTACTGATTAATAATAAATTAACATTACAAATAATAATAAATATTTGCTTTATTGCTTAGCATTTTATAGAAAAGTTGTATAAAATTTTTAAATTGTAATTTTTAAAGAACATTTCTACAGCCGTAGAATCTTAAATGCACTATAATTTGTAACCTTAATTTAAAAAAATACTTTATTAATTTGAAGAATTTTGACTGCTGATAAGGAGGTCCTGGGTTCGAATCCCGGTTCCGGCATGGATGTACTTTCTCTCTCAATCTATCCTGTCTTTGTCCCTTCCTTGTATGAATGAGGTGTGAATGGTTGCTTACCCTATAAACGGGTACCTATGGCATGTGTGTACTGAAGAAGTCGAACTCCACACCAAATATGGTTCAGTTGGAAAAGTGGAGCAGCGCACCCCATATTCCCAGCCTAGCTGGCACACGACAACAACAACATTAATTTAAAGCATTTACCTTTTCTTGATGCACTAAAAAATAAAGGGTAGTCCAAAATCTTATATAATTTTGATGGGCATCTGTTTCCATGCAAAGGGGTTGAGTAAAGGATAACCAATTTGCTTAGCCAATACTTGAATGACTTGAAGACTCTTCATAGATAACGGCCCAATGACAAGGAACATACACTTCCATAGATTTAATGGCAGTCAGCAGAAGCCCATCTTTTTTGTTCAACAGTGGTTAGTACCGAATCCTGAACGTTCCGCTCCTAACACAAAGTCATCATGAATCAAGGCACTTGTAACGCACTTTTTATACATACACTTGTCCTTCTTTATTTTTTCTACATTGTATCAATAACGAAACGTTGATTCAGCATCTGATTTTCTGCCAAAGATGGCCAATATCATCAGCAATTTGTGTTAATTAGAGATTGTTATGGTTTATAGAATCGAAAATTACCATCCACATCCTCCCTTATATTGCAGGATTTGTGTCCGGTTGATGATTAACTCTCGAGATAATCAGACATTCGTTGGAAAAATCCAAATTTGTTTCAAACATAATTCAGGCCGTTATGAAGATAATTCTATGCACTTCTTCTTTTAATCGTGAGTACCTGTGTTCCATTGAAATAAATGGCAATTTCTTACGATAGGATTGCAAAGCCAAATGTTAATTATTTACTTTCATGTCGACCTTTACCCAGAAGAAAAGTATCTAACGTTGCAATTTTATCATCAACTTTTGCAATTTCGTGGTTTCCACTGACTGAGTTATTTCAGAAGCTCGGTTTTAAATACTTTATTTTTAAGGTATGGAAGTTATAAATTTATTATTGTTTTCTGTAATCATGCTGATGTCAAAGCTAAACAATGAATTAAAAATAGTCTTTATCGATTTATTTCAGTGAAGATATAGTTAATTGCTTTTTTTTTTTTTTTTTTGTCTTTGCATTGTAAAACAAATTATTAAAATTTGGGACTTGTTAGTAAGTAGAAAAAAACATGACGTGCCCAGAAGACATTCCACAATATGTATTGCGTGAAAGTAGAGAATTTGTTGATTTGGACTTCTAGAAAACCATAACTCTTAAATAAAAAGATGGATAGGATATTCCGAAGTATTTTTTAATGAAGAAATTGGCAAAAGAAAAAAAAATAGCGACGTATTTGCAAATCGTAATAGCATTTGTACAACCTTCCAAAAAAAAAAAAAAAAAAGAGAGAGAGAGAGAGACAGATTTGATTTCTTACTAAGATTTCATCAACACGAACTCGAATTGAGGAACTTTTCAAAAATTATTTGCATTGTTTTATCAAAAAAATTTTATCGGCGTAAGTCCGCCATACACGATAGGGTTTTGCGTTTGGATTTGTGAAGGAGGCACAGAAAGTAACACTCACAATATATCTTGTCCAAGCGAATTCTGCTTACTAGGAGAAGTACATCTGGAAGGGGAAGTTATTTTTCAGGGTGCCCTTTTTAAGAATTCATTGCTTTTGGCTTAAAATCTATGCCTTACAAATTGAAAAACAAAATCCAAAAATGCCATGCATAATAAAAGAGTTAAAAGAGTTATTCATTCAGATTTATGACTTAGGACATACTTAATTTTTAGTATTTATTGCTTCACTCTTGTAATATCTATCTGCTTGTAATATCTATCATCAAGATTTTACTTTATGGTATATTTTGCACCATTCTTAAATATTAGAAATATTTTTTTTAAATAACATATTATCAGAGCTTTAATATGATTTAATTAATCACAGAAACATTGCCGATTGTTGCTCTAGATTGTGATAGTAAAAAAATTAACTGGTGCAGCAAAAATCTCTCTCCTTTAATTTGATTAAAAGAATACACTCATAACTTTGGTACAAATAACACAGAAAATATGAGTCAATTATAAAAATTCTCCATAAGGAATATTTGAAAGTAATTCTTAATATCATTTATTGATTTATTAAACCATGGTTATTATAAAAGATTAAAAATTCTAAATTGGATTGAAGAAATTTAGTTTCAAATTTTTGTATATTTCATTTAATTAAAACAAAGTAAAATGATAATCACTTAAATTAAAAAAAATTGATGCATTTTACTAACTTAATTATTGCGCGTTTTATGTTTAATACAAGGAAAATTAAATAGTTTTAAGTATTCGTTACATATTTCAGTAATTCTTATATTTGTATGAACATATAATAGACACAAGAAATTCTTTTTTACTTCATTCTTCATAGCTAATTTCATCAATTTTATATATATATATATATATATATATATATATATATATATATATATATATATATATATATATATATATATATATATATATATATATAATATATATATATATATATATATATATATATATATATCGATGTTTGACACGTCAGTAGTTGTGAATCATCTAAAAATTCACCCGCCGTAAGAAATTAACTAACGTTATAAATGAGACTTTGTAAGCAGAAAATCAAGTCTATCTCTCGTTTGGTCGCGTTATCAGCTGTTCCTGTTGTCCAGTGCCGTCGATCAGATGTGCTAGAATCGAACCGAGTCTTTCAACTTCGAAAGGGAAAGAAATATTCAGAAAATGAAAATTGAAAAGGTTAAGAGAAAAGAATTTCTTTGACGTAGAAATGGGAGCTAAGGAAGAGTCGACTTCAAATCACTTTTATTATATGATTTTTGTGAATTTTTCATTGGAAGTATTTATTTGGATATAAAATTGTAATTGATTTAAATTGATTAAATATTATTTTCACGCGTAGTTTAGAAGAGATTATGGTCTACGAGTAACGCTATTAACGCTTTCTGTCCAAATGATATGCATTATTGTGAACTAACCATTACAGGGACTCGATTCAATTGCAAGGACATTGAACTTTTCCAATAATATTTATTCGATAGTCACCGATTGTATTCGAATCAGATTATTCTACACTAAAATGTTTCAAATATGTTCGTGTTTCAAATTTATTAAAGAAAAACTTTGAAATGATTAAACTGCCTTTTATTTTGGCAGAATAAACAAATAATTCTAGTTGGGAGTAGCAACCAGGTCTCGACCTTCGGATCATGTGACCGATCAACAGCATTTGAATGCAGTCTCCCTCGTTGGCCTTACAAATCTTTAGTTGCGATTATGTTAAGCGATACTTTGCCAAATGTAGCAACCGAACTAACACGCCCAGAAGCCATTCATTGATCCCGCCTTCTCTCAGATCGATACATGGAGAGAAAGGGAACTCGATATTCGTGGGGAGGAACGGGTGAAATCCCTGCAGAGTGCGTTAACGAATAAGAATGCCCCTGGTGAAACGGATTATAAAACGAGTTCGGAACAGTGATTGGCACTCGCGGGAAATATCAGTCAACCTTCCGTAATATTTAGTTTTGTGTGACTCAAGTTGGATGGCTTTTTTGGTGCTGATTTTATTTAAGTAATTTGTGATCATTACAAGTGTGGATGGATGAAATCCTAAATTCAAAAGAATCATGATATTATATTATTATAAACATTTAATAAAATAGAGCAATGATACTTAAGATATTTAAAAAGGAGTCCTTTTTATTTTTACAAATGAAATAATAATTCAAAAGGGAGTTATTAAGCTACTATCATTTTAACTACTATTTACTATTTAAATTGGCAGCTTTCAAATTTTAAAGTTTCAGTACTCGATAAATATACGAAGCTTTAGGTGAAGCATTTACACAATATTCCTTACCTGTCTTTTTAGGTCGTCATCAGTGGTGTAGCGAGCACAATTGGCGTCCGGGTACCATACTAATTTTGGCACCCCATCTCAAAAAATAGTAATATAATTTATAGAATAAACATGTAATAATGGTATAATGCAAATAACAACAGCAAAGTATCTACTTTACAATAATCTTAAATATAGATAATTTTAAAGGCTCAAAGACTTTTAAATTTGAGGTAAAAAATCTAGTAAAAAAAATCTTAACTAGAATATGATACAGAAATGCATCAGTAGAAATCAAACTTACGGCAATTTAGAATGAGTCAAAGATTATGTTAGAAAATCATTTTTCTAGGATTCAATGGTATTAACCATGTGTTTCGAGACAGAGTGCAAATTTGATAAATCCAAATGTAAAAAATCTGGCAAAATGTAATTCTAATTGTTATAACAGTCTAATGTATGTAAATAAGTAAATTTAAATCCAATATAAATGAATTACTTTTTATAGTTTTAATTTGTTTTGACATGGAAGTGTTTTTGTAAATTCTAATAATCTAAATTGTTCTCTTTATCCAGATCTTTTAATTAACAAAAAATAAAAGTTATCGATAAGAACTAGTTAATATTAAATTTAAAATTCTGAATTGTTTAAATAAAAAATTATTTACTGAAATGACAATCTAGGCTTTAATTTACTTTTAGTAAGTCAAAGTGTGATAATTTTGTGTTTTTGAATACACTATTTTTATATCACACACACACACACACACACACACACACACACACACACACACACACACATATATATATATATATATATATATATATTTAACTTAACTTATACTATTATCTATTATATCGGTCTTATAATACCTACTGAAATAAACGTACAAATAAATCACAATTATTTAAATTCTTAAACTGAATGATTATTGTATGTTTTATTCTAAGTCATCATGATGTTTTTCAAACTCTTCTGAACGAACTATTTAATATAGCTTAAAAATACTAATTCTTTGAAATTAAAATATGTAATTTTTCTACAAAGTAATCGGAATTTATGACATTTCCCATCACGTATTGGGGATTATACATATATTTACAAGATTATCCATATATTTCAATAATTTATCACATTTACCGAGTTTAGTGGGGATTATGTATAATCATTGGTTATATTATACATATATAATTGCCGGATTAGTCACTTTTACCATAATACTTTCTTATGATTTTACTCTGAGAACATTTTTCTCAGAAAATTTTCCATTTATTTTTAATATGTTCAATAAGACTTTCTTATGACTTTAAAATATATATTTTAAATAAAATAAGAGCTAATTCATATTAAAAAAGAATTTATTTTTATTCTGAATCATTTTATAACATTCAAAAATATTACTAATCTGTAGCTTTTTACAAAGCATAATAATTTTGCCTTATTTCATCATATTCCTTTAAAATGATTTTTAAGCTAAACATGCTTTCATTATATAAACTGAAATATAAAGTTAGGTAAAGATTAATTATCAAGAAAAATTTTATGTGTACATATAAAAATATTTAATACATTTGATCTTTTAACTTTAAAAAAAGAATTTTTCAACATAATGTATTAATATAAAGGCGACAAAATTACAAGTCAAATAAAAAAATTTTCGAAAATCTTTAAATTGTAAATATTTTAATTTCAAATAAATAATTTTAAAATAAGTAATTTGATTTTAAATTTCAAAACAACTATACATTACATGTTTGTTAATAAATATTCGCAATGGATAAAAAATCTGCCAAATAAGCAAAATGCAAAGAATAAGTTAGACAGAAAGTATATATATATATATATATATATATATATATATATATATATATATATATATATATATATATATATATATATATATATATATATATGTGTGTGTGTGTGTGTGTGTGTGTGTGTGTGTGTGTGTGTGTGTGTGTGTGTGTGTGTGTGTGTGTGTGTATATATATATAAATTTTACTCAAAAGTCAACAACATTTCCAAAGAAGTTTTCAACGAAATAACACTAAAGACGAAAATTTGTGAGTGTGAAATGATATTCTAACCCGGTAAATAGTTAAAATAAAAGGAAATTATGAGTTTTCCTAGCATTTAGAGGTAATTACTTTTCTATTTCCAGCTTTGTATACATCATATTTCGATTCCTGGGGCACAATTCTCTTGATTGGATATTGCAGTGCTATCTTGAAAAAAAAAGTATTATCTTCTGTAAAGGTCAGTCTGTTGCTGAACACAAACATTTTTGGACAAAGAGGACCGCTAATGAGAAATACATTTCTACGTGAATGTTTTCATGAGTATAACGCGACAGTAGACTAAGAGGTTACCACAAAGCTTGACATAAATACAGAGCTTCTCTTTTCTCTGGAGCGATGTACAAGAATTTCTCCCAGAAGTTTTAAGTCTCAATAGCATCTTTCAGTTAATTTTTATATTCCTTATTTTTCTGATACATTTGACGATTTTTAGTAAATGAAATGGATATAAAAATCAATATCTTCGAGTAATTTGATTCTTTTAACATTTTTAGTTTTTTCATCCTTGTTGGGTCCCTTCTTTATTTTATAAGGACGGAGCTCATATGAAGTTAATTTAATCTCTCTCAGCATACACACACACAAGCGAAAACATTTAAAATCAAATTCATAAGAATTTTTTATGCAACATTAATTATTTATAATGAGTATTATTCTTTAAAATGAAGTTTTCTACAGATTCACTATATCATCCAGATTTAGCTTCTCTGAAGCCCTAAGCTATATCGAATGTATATATAATGATATATTTAAATACCTATTACGTTATTCTCAGATTTTATTGAACATAGCCATGCCAGTTTAAGGAACTTATAATTTAGGAGCTTCGCAAAAGAATAAACTCTGAGATACAGTTTATTGACTTGACAAAACTTTTGGTACTATAATTCCATTATCATATAATTGTTTTCTATTCAAAAAATTTCAGTGATTAGAATATGGCATAACTTATATATTTATAATTATAATTGTAATTATAAAAGTAAATTATTAAGAATTGAGAAATGGAATACTCTACACACATCCATTCATTTCATTTGAAATGAAAATTTTTGTAGGTTTTATAACTTTCTCATTGATTATTAAAAAATCCAAATTTTAAGAACCTTGAAAGAAAAATTTTCACTTGTGTTTTAATGGTAGTTTGACAGGTTTTTATTAATAATACTTCAGTTTTATAAAATTTCCTTTTGAGAGAGTGATTTTTTTAAATTTTATTTTAGTCAAAATGAGATTAAAACTTCACGTTTTTTATTTATAAGAGAAAATATTATTTATAAAATAAAATGTTTTATAATAACTATAAAAAATGAATATCAAGTCATATAATATTTTAGGACATCAAAATTTCTAAAAATTATTTTGAATTCCTAAAAGATGAATAACATTATGCCAGTTCCTAATGACGTATTTGTCAGTCGATGCACACTTTTCATTAGATTTTTTTTTTTTTTTTTTTAGAAAAGATTTATTTGCCTAATCAATGTTACAGTTTTTCATAGGTATGCAACTTGATTTAGACATCTTGTAAAAAATTAGAATTCAAAAGAACATGGTGAATCTTGCTGCATACACTAAATCAAATCGGTTACAGATTAGATCATGAGCTTACATTTTAAGAATCTCCCTAAATTATTGATTCGTAAATCAAGAGATATGACATCAACACATATTATTTGGTAAATAAATTGAAATTAAAAACATCTTAAATGCATAAAAAGGAAATTAACCAATATAGTTCAAATATTTCAGAAATTTTTATCAGAAACATTTTATCATATTTCCATCATTACATGTACAAGGTTTACTATACAAAATAATGATTAAGCATCTCAAATCTTGAGCAAAGTAAAAAAAAAAAAAATAATGGAAAACGCGATTAAAAGAACACACTTTTTATTACGAACTTAACTATGCTAACTTATTAATATGGAAATATAAAAATAGGAACATTTTTATTTATGGCAAGCCCTTCAACAGGAGAAAATAATTATTAAATTTAAACTATATTTCTCCGAATAAAATTGATATTCCACAATTAAAAAGAAATAAACTTTTTCTGAAAAATATTTTCGTAACTACTATTTGGCGTCCCTCTCAAAGTGGCGCCCGGGGCACGATAGACCCCCTTGCCCCCCTTCACTACGCCACTGGTCGTTATCATTAAGTTTCCACAGAAATTTACGAAATTTTCAATAAATTCAAAAAACTGTTGTTTGATTATTATACATTCAAAGTATATGCTCAATAGTTTTTTTTAGAAATATCAAAAAAAATTAGAATTTTAACTTTTCATTTGTTTCATTCCTAAGTTCTTATGAAAGGCGCATGATCGAGGTCTACGAGTTACACACCTGAGTCACTCGAAGATGCGTCGTACCTGCGAATGATACGTAAAATATACCAATGTCTATGGGTATGGTAAGGCGTGGTCACCTCGTCATTCATTCGTGGCTCAAAACGAGGCGACTGAGATCAAAATGCGGCGAGTGCTGAGCTGCGTTTCAATCGCCAGAAATAGACAACCGCGAAACGTATAGCAAGCAAGAAAGGTTACATGAAGTTTGATCGAATGAGGGGCGTCATTTTTTAATATGTTACTATTTAGGGTAAGCAAACTAAGGAATTCGCCTTGTTGCTTATGACCCTCGGACAAGCCAAGCTCGCTATGCCTTTGGCAGTGCGAATTAAGTCGATAGCGAGCGTCTTTCGTTTGGATCAGAGCACCACGAAGGTGAAAGTACGACTTTGCTCTTTTTAAGGTGCCTTGTAAATTTCAACCACGGTCAGGTGACGAGGCCACACCTGAGCTGGCACCCTCCTCTCCCCATCCACTCCACACCTGCGGAAGGACTTTGGACGTCACCAACCCACGGAGCTCCAGCAACCCAGTGAAGGAGAGTACACCGTGGTCACCCTCCCAACCACTGCCCGCGGCCAATGATGCTTCACTTTGCTGAGCTTACGGGAAGCGGCGTGAAGCTACTCAGCCACTGGAGCTCATATTGGATTGTGCCCACTGTTATTAAACTGATTCTGTAACACATAAAAATATTAAAAAATATAGTAGTTCTGAAGATAAAATCAAGTAAAGAATTGGGGGAATAAAAAATGGATATTAAATTTTAATAATTATTTCCAATGTTAATGATGTGGGCGTTGTTGTTCCTTATTCCACTTGATCTAGTACAATATAGACCAAGTCCAGTAGATCGTTCGCCCAGAGAAAGTTCCGAACCAGCGCAGGGTTTTCAAAAGATCTCTCTTCTCCAAACCCAGACAGGAGAGCAGATGGTCCGGAGAAGCTTGGTGGAAATTACACCTGAAGCACACAGGGAACACTTTCTGACCCTGGACGAATGTAAGGGTGCGAGTATGTCCAGTAATGAGCCTGGTAATGGGCGTGTGTTCGGTAAATCACACTAGAATTCAGATCGTTTATTTAAACTGTAAGGAATGTCAATCAGGAACATTACCTCACCGGGCATCAGAAAAATGACAGCAGTGTGTTCAGGTAAACCAAAATTTCATTTTAAGAATATACTTAATTGGCAAAAAAAATTTTTATGGATAAATAATTTTTATTTAAAGCTGTAGGCACTTGCCAGTCAGAAAATAAGCTTAAAAATTATTACCTTGAATTTAATTTAACTTTAATCAATGTCAGAATCGATTGGATTGAAATAGCACTTCAGATGATAACTAAGTTTATTTTCAAAAATAAATGAATTTTCAAATATAATAATTCATATGTTATATATATTCATAAAATTATTTAAATATTGTGACATTTTACTCATTAAACATCAATCGTACAAATTGTCAAACATACCTCTCACTTTCCAGCCAGAGCGCAATAATTATAATTTTTGGCTGCCATGGCACAGGGACTCCATCGCCAACTCACGAGATGACTCGCGCACACGGGGCTTTTGGATGACATAAAAGTTTGTGGCTCACAACGGTCACTGTTTGAAAATGAAGGCTAATTAAATCGGATTCTACAGTTTAAAGCGTATTCAGAACCGATACAAACTTGAGTTGGGATTGGAACCCATGAGCCGCTAAAGGCACAGCGACCGACGGCTCGGCAAGTAAGAGGGGAAAATAATGTTTTTAAGAACTTGTTTTAAGTTTAAGAAAGACTCTAAATTAGCCTGCGGTATCTGTAGCAATTAAGGAAAACTTATTTCGGTTGGAGGGATTATTTGCATTTACAGTCCCTGTTTTTAATTTTTAATGGTTGCTTAGATTTTTTGTTGTGAAATTAATCCCTTTTTTTAAAATGATTTTGGAACAAAGTGATATTTGTATGGGAGCCAGGGCACAAATATATCGAAGGTAATGAAAGGGCTGATGAACTTGCTAAACAAGGATCGTCTTTTGTTCCCATCGGTGCAGAACCTTTTTGTGGGATCAATTTGAAGACCGCAAAAACTAATGTTCTTAGATGGGAAAAACGGAAGATGTATGAAGCTTGGCTCAACACTCCTGGTCAAACCCACGCTAAAAGTATGACCTGTGGATCATCAGCGAGGATTGCCTCTGAAATTCTAAGATGCTCTAGGCAGAAGATACGTTTAATCGTAGGCTTCATAACTGGGCACTACTATTTCAGAAAACACCTCCATAAAATGAGACTATTTCAGCAAGACCCTATCTGCAGGAAATGTCATACGCAAGAGGAAACGGCCAAGCATATCATTTACGAATGCGAGGCCCTTGCCCTCCCTAGATTAACTTCTTTAGGCATCATCCATACTAGAGAGTTACACCTAGACTCCATTAAAGGGCTATCGGACTTTATTAATAATGTGGGTGACCCGAGCAACTGGAATTAGGAAACATTGGGTTTGGAGTTAATAGTACAAAACGCTGATAAAAGCAGAGGTACCCAATGACATACAAACCCAACTCTAAGAAGAAGAAGAAGAAGAATCCTTTTTTTACCGCTACAATAGCAAAACTTCGAGGAAATTTTCAGAACTTGAAAAAGGAAAAAAATCATTCACTTAAAAATAGCTGATAAAAAGAAATAAGTTCAATTGCCTTTACTTGATCCATATTTCCGAGGCCTTTGGAACTGCAGACAATCGCGAAGCAAATGTCTCATAGTTTATATAACAATATTATAAAATAACAATTTAGTTGATTTTATAAAATTATTAGTTGTTTATAAAATAACAATTTTAAAACTAATTTATGGAGAATAGAAATTTGTGAGATTCATTTTCCGGTGCCCATGAGCAGTATGCTTCCAGGGCACATCACTTGGACGGAGTTGAAGCGTCTTTGCAAATATTACAAAAACCGATCCCGTTTTTGTGTTATTTCTTGTACTGATTTTATCAATTGGGAACGAGATAAATGCATATTGTAGTCATTTTCTTCAAAAAACCACTGAAATATTTATATTTAATATTTTCAATGCGTTATAATTTCTCTACGGATATGCATCACTTTGATGTGGTCGTATTATAAAATATTTTAGTAAATTATTTTTTCTCATACAAAAATTACAACAGTATATATAACAAATAAGCCCGATGGCATAATGGCAACGTTTCATGTTCCCAAGGCACTGGTCCGAGGTTCGATCCTCGGGCTGGGCAAGGCCGACTCATCCTTTCATCCCTTCAGTGGACCGATAAACTGAATGCCAAGCAGGCTTGGGAACTAAATACTGGATGGCTCACGTTAGACTGACCACCTAACTTTGACATATGCATCGTACCTCAGTGCCCTTGGTCATAAAAACAGTTATGTGCACTGTAGGTCTTGGCCCACATAGTCTGTGCCACGGAGTTTAACTTATAAATGACCATAATACCGTTATTTCAAGTGAATTAAACATCAGCTGAAAGAATAAAAAGCACAGGACGTGAATAGCTTTCAGCAATGTAAACTTCTGTAAAAGACGCGAGGAATTAATGCAGAATATTTAAATAATGCAGAAAAATAAAACAAACAAAATTATAATTTTATGTCTGCATCTCATATTTGTTACTTGTTCAATTGCCTGCTTTCTAAGAGGTTTTTTTCTTTAAATACATGCATTCATTTATGCGTCAAATTGAAACCTATTTGAAGATAGGATATAGGAAATGTTCGTAAATCGTATTTGTTAAAATTTTGTAATAAAATAAAATATTCTTATTCAGTAGTACGACTTATTTCATCAATTTTTCAAGGAAGAAATTTCATTAGAAAATATGGTCTATTTTAATATAATAAGAAGTTTCTGAGAGTATCTTCTCGGATCCTATTTAGAATCCAAAGTAGTGGATTTTAACACTTCAAAAGTGAACACGGGAAAAGCATCTTCCAACTGGATATGCAATTCCATTATAAAGTGAAAAACGCCCTCAATTGGATGCACCAACTTCTGAGGGCTGTGGAGAGAATTCCGATACCTTATTGCGGTTAGACGAAAATTGCTGTTTGAATATCCATCTGGAGGCACTTTTTATTAAGAATAAAACAAAAGACAAAACTCGAAAAACTCCCGAACCTCCAGAGATGCACGTGAGGAAATTTGAAGAGCAACACACATCTCGCAGTGTTTAGCACTGGCAGGAATCGAGCTCGAGACCTTCATTTCCCAACCTATAATATTGTCATTTGTGGCTGCAGAGGATAGATACAAAAGTCGGGAGCGTTAAAATCGAGGGTACTTTTCCATTTCGCCGGCGCAAATCTCGCCAAGCGAAAGTTAAGTCGCCAATTGGCGACAACACACAGTATACACATTAGATTTTTTAAATAATATTGTTTTACATAAAAAATTTTAAATTTATGATGGGTGCCAGAGCCTCAATTTATTTACTTAATTATATTAGATTACAATTTATCGGGTGACGCATATTTTAAAATCTTATTGTTTTTTTTTAATATTTTTTTAAGTGAATTTGTTACAATTATTATTTTTTTGAAGATATATTTTTAAAATCCGATTTTTTTCTAGAGAGATTTTATGAAATTATTAAATTTGTATACATAGCAACATAGCATAAAATTATGAAATGGAAAAAAAAAGAGTCGAAATAAAGTCGTTGACAGTAAAAGGCCATCACATGTTTTGGAAACGTAGCAGTAAAAGGTTACCAGCGAAGATATTCCCTCTAGCGCTGGTTGTATCATTTTTGGCGACTTTATCGCCTGCGCCTGCGAAATGGAAAAGTACCAAATCGAGAAATCGTTTGATCCGCTCAATGCAAAACCGGTATGTGGTCGTTGAAGGAATCTGGCATCCATTAACAGGGCGTTGATGCTTTCAGAAGATTGCAAGCAATCCCTTCGTTTGATTACAATCCCTGAAATCGTGTTGGAGCTCAGGAGACGTTTGTACTGTGCGCCGGCCTCATTGTCGCTGCACCAGCATGTGCTTCCCTGTATATGAGCCCTGAGTTGGACTCTACCAGTTAGACAGGAGCAGCCGGGTGGAAGCAGGAACCGAGCAGAAGACCCTAATGCTGGGCCTCCACCCCAGAGACATCATTTCACTTGGAGGACATTGTGACCAAGCCCTATTTTAAAGTGCCCCAGCCACCTTTAGCAAACACGACGGATCTACGGTTAAACGGGGATTCAAACTCACTACCTTTGGATAATGAGAATGACGTCCTAACTAACCAAGGCCAACGCTATAATACAACAGCATTAACTCGAACTGGAAAGTAAGATTGATTTGATAGAAACCATAGATGGAAAATTTCATTTAATGTTAAGCATTTTCGTTGATTTCTACCTCTAATTAAATCAGAACAGATGTCTTCTTCTCACTTGTCTTTTGTAAAAATGTAATTATATGACGTTTGTCTCTAACATTTCTGCAAAGAAGATCACACCTACAGATTTCAACGACATTGTGTATCCATTGGGGTGGGAAGAAGCACAAGTGTCACCGCCTCCATTTCTCTGACTCTTGGAAGAGGAGAGATTCTTGAACGCGGGAATTCAACCACGTTCATATTGATTCTTCGTCACTAACAGTTGCGCAACCGATCATATTTCGTCCTCGTGCGCAGTGAAAGAAATGTCAACTCCACACAAGTTGAAGGAAAAACTGAATAACTCAGATTGAACGACAAATAATCATGCGTTTCGGGAAATAATGTTAATTGACCATATTTAATTTTTAATAAATTCACTTTTTAGTTTTGTTTTTATTGGTAAAATATTGGTAATTCGAACATCCTATTGTGTTCCATTGTATTCGAATCTAGTAAGTTCACTCCAATATCCTATCCGAAATGAATGAGAGAACTTCTAATAAAAAGAAAAGAGAAAAAATAATGCTAAAAAGGTAATGAGACCTCTAAATTATTTTAAATAGAAAATCACAAATCGTGCCTTTACTATAAAAGTCAAATGCAAAAATACAGTGGAATATAGAGTAGCTTTCGCAGAAATATCATTGGATTTCTCACTTATTCACCAAACACGAGGTAACAACTCTCGCTTGACTCGCAGATTCTTATTCATAAAGTAAAGGATGAGTAGCGAGGATTCTGATTGGCTGCTGGTATAAGCAGCGTGTCTGCTATGATTTATTTGCTTACATTTTGGTATGCTAGTCGACCCGAAGTTCAAAAGAATTTCGGCATCAGGTGTAATGAAAATGGAAAGTTTAATCAACGAAAAATAAAACAGGTTATATCAATAATTCTAAGAATAGCAATCATGAGAGTTTTAAAAATATAATAATCTTGTAACACATAGTCAATAATTGTAGTAAAGAATTAGAAATCTCTGTCTTTTTTTATCGTTTATTTGACTTAGCAAAAGCAAATTAAGTAAATCAAAATATTTTATTGTTGTTGTTGTCGTGTGCCAGCTAGGCTGGCAATACGGGGTGCGCTGCTCCACTTTTCCAACTGAACCCTAATTTGGTGTGGAGTCCGACTTCCTCAGTGCACACATGCCATAGGGACCCGTTTATAGGGTAGGCAACCATTCACACCTCATTCATACAAGGAAAGGACAAAGACAAGATAGATAGAGAGAGAAAGCAACATCCATGTCCGAACCGGAATTCAAACCCAGGACCTCCCTATCCGCAGTCAGACACGCTGACCACTAGATAAGTTGGGCGGCAAAATATTTTATTTCATTATCTATAAAAAGATTTTTATTCCTACAATGCTAGCAATGGATTATTTGTGAGATTCAACTTTAAATTCTATTTATGTGACATTTCAAAATATGATTTAAGAAAATTTTGCATTTGTTCATGTTTATTATATTTGCTTACTTTAAAGCACGTTTCGAAAGTATGACATGATGTATTTAGTCAGTCGTTTTTATGGGGATACTTTTTTTTATAAAAAAATGAATATATTTATATGTTAATTAATTTAAAACATTTCAAAAATTTTAATTCCTTTCATACAGTAATAGTTTCGCTGTTACATATGCAACAGATAAAGTATCAGAGAATTTCTCTTGCGAATTTTATATATTATACTGGCAAAAGCAGCTTTGAGTTATTCAATAAATGTGTTAAATTGCAATATAAAAAATAATAATAAAAAGGAGTAACTATATCATATTTTAAGAAAAATAAGCTGAGAATATAAAAATCACCAAATATATTTTGAATAGTTATGGCTATAAGGATTATTTAAATTTCAAATTTGTTAAGTTTCCTTTACGAGATTCATTTCACCTTAAGAGATTCTATTTTTATATGAATATTAATAACTTATTAAATATCAAAATTTTTATCTATCTATGTTTACTCAATCATTTTAAATATATACAATGAGAGGTTAGATTCAAGTTTGTTTTAGAAAGCCTGATTTTTAAATTTTTATTTTATGCAACACAACTACAAATGGATTTTGTAATGGCTTTACCAAAATATCAGGCAAATTGTGTTGAATAATTTCCAAAAGTATGTCATTAATGGAAGATTTATTGTGTGGCATTAAACACCGTTTTAATATTTTTTAATTTGTTCTCACAAATACATTTTATAAATTTAAGTACTCCCATCTTTCTCTTGTTCTATATAGAAATATTACTTCTACTTTTTAATCCATATTGACTTCATATAGCTTGCAAAACTACCACAAGGAAATTCCATTACAAATGTTTTAGTGGCAGGATAACGGAAAGGCTCACTTTAGTCTTGCGATAGGATTCCGCGGTAAAAGGTTTAACAGCGGCTGTCCGAAATGTTCTTACATGGCATTAAAATAATAGATTCATAACTTTTTACTGAGATCTAGCAAATCCATACTTCAAACTTAAATAAAGAAATAAAAATTTTTGTTTTACATAAACAGAAAAATATTGCATCTTATTTAAACCCATCGACTTCATATAGCTGGCAGAAATGGAAGAAAAAAATTCTTACTCTACCTAACAGATGTTTTCGAAGCAGATACAAATCTGAAATCTAACTGACGCCTTGTAATTAGGACTAAAATCCTTGAAATGGAAGGTACAAAATTCGACGTGGGATTTACACATATACCGAATTTGTATTTGGAAAATTAAATTTTCTTTCCTTGTGACACTTAAGGAAAGCGTAAAAGTATTTTGGGAAGTGATATGTAGAGAGGGTGTCAAAAAAGCCTAACCCTCAATCACTCACTGCATGGTGATGAAGTAAAACAGCCTGGAAACTGCTGAAAATCATACCCAATAGAACTCTGGGACAATTTTTCATAGCTACATTTACATAGAGCAGGTGAGTAAATCAACTTCCAAGGAGTAACACGCAACAGCTGTCATGCCTTACTCAGTGTGTTCAACAGTGACTGAAGTTGATATCTGGCCACCACCAACGTTAGAATGAGCTGTCTTTAAATATATATATACATTTATATTATAACTTCCTGAATTATTTGATTATATCCAAATGCTACTATATAACTGTTTTGTGACATTAAAAACTAACGATTTTCATTTTTGCAAAATTATAAATTGTTAAGCAAACAAGTACTGGATTGTATTCTATTTTTTAAATTTCCATTATACGTTTTATATTTATTTTTAATGTTAATAAATAATCGTGAAACAGATTTCTTTTATAATAAGCAAATTTTCCATGTAACTTATTCTGCAGATTTTATATTTCCTTAAAAATTTCTCGATAATAGGTATAATTTTAACCTTCCAATTCTATAGAGATGCATTCACATATGAAAATAAGTACTTTCACTTTTCTTCTTCTTCTTCTTCGAGTTGGGTTTGTATGTCATTGAGCACCTCTGCTTTTATCAGCATTTTGTACTGTTATTAGGCAAGCCGCACACTGAGGCGACAGAAGACGAGCAGCACGACATCACGCCGTTAAAACTGGTTTTCCCTATGCTGCGCACGCACACTGGAGCAGTATTTATCGAGAGCGCGTCAGCTTCACATAAGTGACAGGTGTCTACCATTTGTGACTTGCGCTATTTTTATCGCTTGTCGCTTTCATGTATATATCTTTGTGTTTGATTTCATTTCTTCAAAAGTGAATTTCCATTGTTCACAAATAAGAGAATATGCTGAACTTAACCAGTTTCATTAATTTTGTGAAAAAATATTTTCTGCATTATATGTTTTTAGCGAAAATT
Source organism: Latrodectus hesperus (assembly GCA_037975125.1). NCBI lineage: Eukaryota > Metazoa > Arthropoda > Arachnida > Araneae > Theridiidae > Latrodectus > Latrodectus hesperus. The sequence goes on along the minus strand of JAJQOW010001016.1, from coordinate 32,488 downwards.
ATTGTAATCAAAATAGTATTTAGTATTTAAGTCAAAAAACCTTTGATGGAAATATCGATTGAAATGAAATTTCCTGGTTATTTTTATTCTAATTTTTAATGATTTGTAGTTTACTTATATGTAAATTTAAAATATATAATTTAAAAATTTTACGAAATTTAAATAAAATTAATAAATTTCCCGTGCAAAACATTTTTAATCGATAGGTATTTGCAATTGAAATAAATCATCTTATGAAGTAAATTTTATACAAGGGTTTTTTAATTTCTTGTTTAAACGCATAGATGTTTCTGAACTATTAGTTTCTAAATTTTAAAAAATTATCAAATTAAAATAATCTTATTAAAAAACTAGTTTAAATACTATAGTACTATTAAGAACCTCTATCCATATATGGGTTTTAGTATTCACATATATTCTTGTACATTATTATAATATTGTTCAAATAAATTTTTCACTAACATAAACCATTATAAGAGTTACTATTTGGATTGCTCAGTTATTTTACATTTAAAATACTTTTCATATAATTTTTTAATAATTTCCATTGACATATATTATTTTTAATTACTTTTAGTTTTGAATTTATTCATATTGAACTAATTTGTTATATAATGCATAAATATGTATTAATTTATACTTAGGTATCATAACAAATTTTAAATATCATTAAAAAGTAACTAAACTATATAAAAAAATTCTAATATATTTAAAATAACTTTAACAAAATATTTCTAATGTCATTTTTGAGTCCATGAATTGACGAAACATTAAAATAATATCTATTGTGAACTATGCAGAAATATCAGAAAGTTACCAGGTAAAAAGAACTTTTCTTGCTCCTTTAAAAAACGTATTGTTCTCTAGTTAGTATTTAATACTTATGGTTTTTAGTTTTAAAAGCATTTAAAATTATTAACATTTACAATTAACATATCCCAGCAAGAGATAATTTTTTTAATAAAGTATTTTCTTTTCTTTTTGAAACTTCTAATATTTAATAACAATATCAACAATTTAGAGGCCACATAAATTCTCAGGCAAACGCAGAGACAACGAAACAGATAAGTAAACGCCGGAACAGAAAAGTAGAAATGTAAACAATATCAGCTCCGATGTACTGCGCATGCGTGAGATTTTGCTCCCATCGCTTCAGTGTGCGGTACTTTTCGACATGCCGCTCGCTTGTAGCAGCACTATCGGGAAGCAATAGGTGCGCGTTGAAGACATGCTCCCTCAGTGTGCGGCCTGCCTTAACTCCAAACCCAATGTTTCTTAGTTCCATTTGCTCGGATCACCCACTTTATTAATAAAGTCTGATAACCCTTTAATGGAATCTAGGTGTAACTCTCTAGTATGGATGATGCCTAAAGAGGTTAATCTAGGGAGGGCAAGAGCCTCACATTCATAAATGACATGCTTGGCCGTTACTTTCACTTTTTATCAGCATTCATTTGTCGAAAACGTTTTAAATCTAAAATAGTATTGCATTGATAGCTGAATTTGAAAAGTCGATTTTATATTGACTAATAGAAATTAATAAGGGTTTCGCAATTTTTATATTGCTTTTTGATTAAATAGATATATTTTAAATTGAGCTTTTTAAATCCAATTTAAATTTCTGAACACAATTTGTAATAACAATTCTAATTTCTGTATGTATGGAAAATAAAATATACAGGAAAATAATAAACAAAATAATAAAATATTCATTCATACAATATTATAAAGTAAAACAATGATACTGATATCATTTTCAAATTAGTACAATACAAAATTAATTCTAATAGTAGATGTTAATTGGGAAACATTTCTCATCAGGAACAGTGTGTAATGCCTAAGAAAATAAAATAAACAAATGTATATTGCAAAGCAGTCACATAATTACTAAAAATTCTATATACATAAAGAATATTAAATTGGAAATATTGGAGGATAACTCTCTTTTTGGTGTTGATGAATAAAGTTTCAGATCGTCAATTACACCGACACACGAGTTAACTCTGGTTGGTGAATACAGTCGTTGAAGTGACAGCTTAAACTCCGTCTCTTAACTTTAAGTCTTTTTTGTAGATCAGGCTGTTTATCATAGGAACTAATTCGAAAACTATATTTTGCCTCAGAAAAAGCGTTACAAAATTAATAAGAAATGTATATTGGAATTTGATAGGGCCATCCACAGTTGAAATAATAGACATGCTTAAATTATCCGAAAAAGAAATTCAGGCCACATTAAATTTGCAATAAATTGCAAGACAAATAACTTTGTTAAACAGAAGGGGAGTTCTGTTGATATACAGCATTCATTCATTCTGAAAAGTCCATATTGTGGAACAGTATTACTCATTCACATAATGAGAAACATACGAAGAGAACTCACCGAGTTTGCCTTGTGCATTCCTGGTACCAGAGTGAGCCCTTCAGATTGGGTGAGGCAGTAACATTAAATAACGAATGGTAAGCCAGGAAAGTTTGGAATGGCTCGTATGCCATAGCTGTTTCGAAAGGGAGCGTTCAAACAGTGGAAACAAATTATTTTGAAGTGTCAATTCCAGGACACCCGCTGTTTGCTACAAAATGTGCGGAATGATCGTCTAGACGCGTATCGGATCACCAAAGGTGAAACAGAGTAAACCTCTGTAAAGGCTGTATAAACCTTGCGAGTCCTGTTTATTTTCATAAATATTATATATGCATTCGAGTAATAATTTTCACAATACAGCCTTTTCAAAACGATTGAATCATTTATTCTGACTCTATGGTGATTGTGGAAGTTAAACGCTTATAAGTAAAAGTTGTCCAAGCTGGCTAACACTGAAAATAAATCTATTTCAAAAACAAAAGCACCGAAGATTTTCCGCAGTCAATGAGCAACTCAGCCAATGAATAAATTAGCAGGAGACCTAAGCTCAACTGAAATTCTGGAAGCAATTTTTTTTCGAATCTATTCGAAGATCCCGACCACTTAGAAGGAAACTGCATAAAATTGCCTGCCGTGAAATTTGCAATTAATTCATAAGAACGAGTAAATAAAGCAAGTGACAGAGTTCTTAAGAAGATGGAAACAGCAAAAATCTAAGCGAGAAAGAAAAGCAGAAACTGAAGGTGATGCACCCACAGAAGAATAGAAAATGCTCTTGTTTGCTTGCACAGATAAGTCACGAGGAAGAAAATTTATTGAATTAGGGAAACTTTAATGCTCTAGGCAGAAGATACGTTTAATCGTAGGCTTCATAACTGGGCACTACTACTTCAGAAAACACCTCCATAAAATGGGACAGCAAGACCTTATCTGCAGGAAATGTCATACGCAAGAGGAAACGGTTAAGCATATCATTTATGAATGCGAGGCTCTTGCCCCCCTAGATTAACTTCTTTCTAGTCCAGGACATCCGCATCATCCATACTAGAGAGTTACACCTAGACTCCATTAAAGGGTTATCGGACTTTATTAATAAAGTGGGTGACCCGAGCAACTGGAACTAGGAAACATTGGGTATGGAGTGAATAGTACAAAATGCTGACAAAAGCAGAGGTGCCCAATGACATACAAACCCAACTCTAAGAAGAAGATGAAGAAGAAGGGAAACATTAAATAAAAATAACGCTTTTTGTATTTTTTTTTTTTACTTATTTATGTGTTTTTAGTAATAATCAATTTTCTTGCATGGGATTAAAAAATAAATATTTTCACTTGGTCCTCGAATAGCATGTATTTCCGTGGATGCCGTCTTTGGAGAGCGGCAATTATTTTCCGGCGGTTCTTTCGTGCAGGAGTTGAAAGCTCTCGCGGGAATAAAATTTTGATAAAAAGCCGATTCCCATGTATATGGCGATGCATTGCAAAAGATCTAAAATTGCGTTTGAAAATTGGCAATTAAAATATATATTTATATTGCCATTGGTTGAATGATTCATATTACATATTTATATCTATATTTCATGCGAAAATGTATTTCACTAAACTTTCATTTTAAAAACACCGAAATCATAGAGCTGACAATGCGACTGATAAAATAGCTAATAAGGCATTTCAACATCGAATGTGTTTTTATCGAAAGTTTCCCCATGTCACAATAAAGAACACTCCCACGCATTCATCACAAGAGAAAAAGTGTTGTTCAACAGTATCTGAGAAATCAATTTAAAAAATATTGAAATCGTTCAACAATATCTGACAGACCTTAACTTAGAGAAAACTCTTCCACCATTCGATCGTGGTGAAATGTATTTCCTAATCACTTAAAAAATGTGCTTGTATTTAATATTTGAAAATATCTTTTCTTCAAATATCCCCTTGATGTGCAAATAATAATATCTTCTCTTCTCGTGAGCTAGATTTAAAAACATTTTTTTCTCTATGTACTGAAATCTAGGAATAAAAATAAAATTCCCAAAATTAGATCAATTTCTGTAAATGGAAAAAACGTTGTTATTTTGAACTTCTTGCGTGAAATTAATCATGAAAAACGAAATGTATCTCTGAAAAGTAAACAATATTGTCAGAAAAATCCTTCTTACTATATTTGAATTCGATTAAAAATACTCTCAAAAACCTTTTCTACGTTACTTATTAGGTTATTACCTTTCTAAACGACATAAAAAAGTAACCATTCAGCAAGGTTAACAAAATAGATATATTGATATAAATATTTTGTTTTTAATAATATTTTTTTCATCAAAACTATATAGAAAATTTCCATACCCAGATTTGATTTTAACTGGAAAAAGATTCTTCAGTCACAAAAAATATATGCTGTGGATAAAATGCCATTAGTGGTCTAACAACAAAAGTATCTTTTTGCAACAAGGATTATTAATGAATTGATATTTTACTAGAATGTATCCTGATTGCAGTAAGGTTATGCATCAGTTTGGGGAAGAGCTCACGAACAATAAAAGGAAGGTATACAATAATGTTTCCATTCACTTACTGACTCTAATCATAATCTGATCGTATCCAATCACCAATCGTCAGTACAAACATGGAAAATTCAATGTAAGTGCAGAAACTTTTCAATTTTATTTCATTTTTCAATTAACTGAAAGAAATTAGTCAATTAATCAATGATTTGATAAATAAATAAATAAAACTGCTTTGTTCGAGTACTGTATTCCCTGTTAAACTTCAAATTAAATTGTCAGTCCATTCTTTTTTGTTTCCATTGTCGACTTCATATAAACCAGAAGAAAGTAACTTTTGATTACTGATGTAGCAACATGATAAGGACTTCCAGTTTTCGTTGTGAAAGTATATGAATCGCAGAATGAGCCTTTTATCTTTTGTATTTTTATTTTATCGTTAGCGTATGATTGCGATTCGCAGGGTGTTTAAAGAATATTTTTAATTACTTTTAAGAAAATATAAATAAATTGAAAATGTGATTTTTTTAAAATATTTTTTTTATTCAATGGCGGGATCACAAGGGTGACTGAACCCTATGCCACAACAAGGCCAGAAACTGCTACTCATTTGTCGTTACCCAGCGGGCACCTGTGAACCAAGTCACGGAGGCGAGTAGCGTTACCCGCGCCATACCACCACAAACTCGTTTATAGGGCGGGCCACATTCATACATCATCACAGGGACAGAGAAAACACAGAAAGAAAGTAACATCCATGCCCGAACCGGGATTCGAACCCGGGACCAACAGCTCAGGAGTCAGGAGTGCTAACCACTCAGTCATCAGTCGGCATTTTTTTAAATATAAAAGTAACTATTTATAATAATATTCAAGAATAATATGAACGCTGCTATTGAATTTCTCGTAGGAAAGCATTATGCAAGAGCAGAACACAATTTTTGCTTGCACCAACACGTACGAGAAAAAGAAAAGAGGCGCCAAATAGTGGCATTCATCAGAAGCATGTCCTAATCATTTATTACTCTGCCAAGAAATTTTTAAATCACCTACAGCTTGGAAAGACTTAAAAAATAGAAAAGAAGAATGGAAACTGGAAGGCAACCAATATTTACCAAAAGGTAAAAGAATATCCGTGAAGAAATGACGCACGAATATTTGTCGTGGATGAAGACTTGTGCAAAATTTATATATTGGGTTGGCAACAAAGTAATTGCGGATTTTACTGTAGATGGCTTCAGTTGAATTTTTAGGTTTGCAGACGTAGTACAAATGTAAAACACTTTTTGTTATTTGATAGTTGGCAATTCAGCTGTCAATCAGTAAATATATTTTTTTGATCGGTTGCGTAGTTTTCGTTTGGCTTTCGTTGAAAAAGGGAAAAAGGAAAAGGAACATTTTCGTCATATTTTGCTTTTTTATTTCCGCAAAGGGAAAAACGCATCAGAAGCTCATAAAAAATTATGTGCTGTTTATCATGACGAAGCCTTAAAAAAACGGCAGTGTCAAAATTGATTTGCCAAATTTCGTTCTGGTGACTTTACACTCAAAGATGAAAAACGCTCTGGTCGTCCAGTTGAAGTTCACGATTACCTAATCAAAGCAATAATCGATTCGAATCGTCACAGTACAACACGTGAGATTGCAGAGAAGCTTCATGTATCACATACATGCATTGAAAATCACTTAAAAACAACTTGGCTATGTTCAAAAACTCGATACATAGGTTCCTCACAAACTGAGAGAAACGCATTTAACGCAACACATTAACAGCTGCGATTTGCAAAAGATACGTAATGAAAATTATCCAGTTTTAAAACGACTGATAACTGGCGATGAAAAATGGGTTGTTTACAACAATATCAAGCGGAAAAGATCGTGGATCAGGCCAGGTGAACCAACTCATACAACATCAAAAGAAAGTTTTGTTATCAGTTTGGTGGGATTATAAAGGAATTGTCTACTTTGAACTCTTACCACCCAACCGAACGATCAATTCTGATGTCTAAATTGAACAACTAACGAAATTAAACAATGCAGTTGAAGAAAAGCGGCCTGACAAATCAAATGATTGCATTGTCATGATGGGATACAACACCTTTTCGAATGACAAATCGAAAAGGTGTTGTATTCCATCATGACAATGCAAGGCCCACACATCTTTGGTCACTCCGCAAAAATTATTGGAGCTTGGTTGGGATGTTTTTCCACATCCACTATATAGGCCTGATCTTGCACTATCTGATTATTTTTTGTTTCGATATTTACAAAACTCCTTGAATGGTAAATGTTTCAATAATGATGATGATGTCAAATCGTACCTGATTCAGTTTTTTGCTAATAAAAACCAGAAGTTTTATGAACGTGGGATTATGCCTGAAAGATGGCAAAAGGTCATTGATCAAAATGGGCAATACATTACAGAATAAAGTTATTTAGTTCCATGAAAAAATTGTCTTTGATTTTCTAAAGAAAATCCGCAATTACTTAGTTGCCAACCCAATATTTCATTGCAAACATTCTAAATATTTAATATTAAGTTTTAAAATAGAGTGAAGTAATTCATTATGTTCCATTTCCGTTTTTAATATATTAATAATATTTCGGTGATTATTTAATAATAGTAATCATTTAATTATAATTTTTAATTATATTTTAGGCATAATTTAGAAATAATTACGCAGACATAATTTTTTAATTATATTTCAGCTAAATCTACATTGCAAACACAATTTGTTTAGTATTAAGTATTGTAATTTAAAACGCATTACTGAAAGTCCCTTGCTTCGATAAACTTTCGATTTCCATAAATATTTTATCAATTCTTACATTTCCTATCCAATTGACTTAATCAGAGACTATATAAAATCATTTTAAAAATGAATTACATTTTTTGTTCGAATTCATTGGAAAAAGTTGAATAAATTTCTTATTATAAATAAATGTTTTAGACATTCAGAGCCGACCAACTTGTCTAGTAGTCAGCGTGCCTGACTACGGATAAGAAGGCCCTGGGTTCGAATTCCGGTTCGGGTATTAGTGTACTTTCTCTCTATATATATCCTGTCTTTGTCCTTTCCTTGTATGAATGAGGTGTGAATGGTTGCCTACCCTATAAACGAATACCTATGGCATGCATGTCGAGCAAAGTCGTACTTTCACCTTCGTGGTGCTCTGATTAAAACGAAAGACGCTCCCAATTGACTTAATTCGCATAGCATAGCGAGCTTGGCTTATCCAAGTGTCATTAGTAAACAACAACATTCAGAGTTGCATAAATATAAAATGATTTTTTTTCTATTTAAAACCGTTTGTGTTTTCAAAATGATTATCTTTTCCCTTTAAAAATCGTGTGTACATTGTAATTCCGTAACTGTCATCTTATTTTTCATTTGTAATTTATTTCAATATTATAGGAAATATATAAATTTATAAAATGTATTCATAATGAATATTATTATATAAATCTATATATACTGTGTAACCGTATTACGTTATCTATGACACAGAAATATTAATATTTAATTTTCATAATTGCTGAATGTTTTAATACCTGTATTTTCATTTAGAAATATTAATGAAAATTTTACTACAGGATTTTATTACTATTTTAATACATTAAGCTTACAGCAGTTTTTTTTTCAATGAAGTTATACTCGTTTTAAGCGATTTTCACAACCGACAGGTTTTAAGGTTGTTTTGCTTTCGCTCAACGGTCATTTTTTGGACACGAGAGCTAATTAGAACAGGACCTACGGTTTAAAGTGGATTCCGAACTACTACAAACATCCATGCTCAAGGTAGGATTCGAACCCACGAACTCTGTTGAACCGAAGGCAAGAGCGCTAACCATTCGGCTGCTAGCTCGGCCGACAAAGGTTTTAAGAGACTGCTTTTCGAGTAAAGATATTTAGCTTGTAAGTTGTTAATTTTTTAAATTATATTTTCCGGTGAAGTTCTTGCACGCCCATCTCCATTTACTTTTGTTTTTGATGAGACATACTCGCTATCGACCGAAGAGAATATTAATTCTATGTTCTCTTCGGTGTTGACATTACCGAAGAGATGCCTGGAACCTTACAATATGCGCAATCCTGAAAAATGTTATTAATCAAAATATTGAAAAAAAAGATTTCATTCTTTTCAAAGTAATTAAAAAATCAAGCATTTTTTTTTCTTCAAATTAGTAGGATAGAGCTCTCGAACGATTTCTCATACACCTACACAATTCGAATTTAAACTTCCTTCTGAAATTAACCGTAGGCATTTCTTTCATACTTGAAATGTTGTTTGTGAATATGTCACTATACTAAGAGTTTTCTGAAAGTTTGTAGAATGATGTACAATGAAATCACATAAATTACAAAAACTGCTTCATAATAAAGAAAATAACAAAAGAACTCTCTGATTTTAATCACTTTTTTTATTTAATTTATCTGTATTCTGAAATTTCCGATCACTGCAGAAATATAAATAAAGATTGAGAAACTTTTTCATTGTATTACTATTCCACTGTAGCATATAGAAATCAGTTGTTACTTTTTAAACCTCAGTTTAAACTTTTTTCTGTATATTTTTGCAATTTCCGAATTCGTGAAGGCATATTTTAGAAATATATGACAAAGATTTTTCATATGGAAATAAACTACTATATTACTCTTCCAAAATATGAAAAGAAACTAAAACTACCACTAGTAAGAATACTTTTCAGTGTATTTTTTACGACGGAAGTTATTTTTTCCGTGTATAATAATAAGCTTGAAGGTAAATTTGAGATGATATTGCTTTATATTTATGTTATAATTTAAGATTATTTTAATAATAATTAAAATTTTGCACACATATTTAGTTGTGCTTTTTAGATTATAAATTTTTGTTATTTTGTTAACTCTTTAAGAAAGAAATAATTTTGGAATTTTAATTGCTTACTTAAGATGTATTTACCTCTTTCTCATTTGGAAAAAAAACGATTAAATAGATCTTCTCTGAAGAACTTAATTTCTTCATAACTTTTTTTTTATTTTGAAGCCTAGATGGTAATAAGTTTTCAAACTAAATTATATTTTATAGTTATTTGGATACGTAACTGAAAGAAGGAATTTTATTAATAAAAAAATAAATTTTAAAATAACGATGAAATCATTAACTACCAAAGAAAATTGATGAAATGTTATATTATTTATTTACATTGTTTTTTTTTTCTTAGATCAGAGATTCATTTTTCAACATATTTTATAATTTTTAAAATAATACTTCAAGATTACTCATCAAAAAAATTGGAAAATTCTGCAAATTTTGTGATTTATTTTCTTGAGTGAATCAAAAATTAAGATTTCAATGCTGAGCCATGATTTGACATTCAAACTGTTTTGAATAAAAATTAGATCATCAACTTTCTATAGTAAAAATGAAAAATAATTTGAATATTTTATTTTAGCAATATTTACCCAATGTTTTATTTTTAATGTTATGACTTCCATTATGGATGTTTAAATTAAAAACTTGATGACATAAACTTAATTAAAAAATTCCATTTAAATTTCTATGCAATTAAATTTTTTCAAAATTTTTTATGTCATAAATAACAGCTTGAGTTGAGTCAAGGCTGTTTAACCTAAGCGTTCATCCAAAACAAACAATTATTTGAAGTTCCATTCATTTAATGATATCGAGTGGCATTCATTCATTGTCGTGTGCCAGCTAGGCTGGCAATATGGGTTGCGCTGCTCCACTTTTCCAACTGAACCCTATTTTGGTGTGGAGTCCGACTTCCTCAGTACACACATGCCATAGGGATCCGTTTATAGGGTAGGCAACCACTCACACCACATTCATACAAGGAAAGGACAAAGACAGGACAAAGAGAGAAAGTACATCCATGCTCGAACCGGGATTCGAACTCAGGACCTCCTTATCCAAAGTCAGGCACGCTGACCACTAGACCACTAAGTTGGTCGGCATCGAGAGGCATTCATTGTTATATTTAAAATTTCTTCTTAAATATGATAAAATAAAATATCTTCATATATAATATCTAACAAAAGTTTTCCATATTAATAATTGTTTTTAATTTTGTATGAGTGCATGGACTGAAATATGAAAAAGGAAGCATTTCAATAAAATATTGAGTCAATTGCTCCAATTTTGATTGAAAAAAGTGAAGTTTAGTATTTTTAATCTCGTGTAAGTATAGCACAGTTTGTTATTATTTTGTTTAGTAATTAAAAGATTTGATTCTAGAATATATACGAATTTTGTATTAAATATTAGAATAAAAACATACATATAGACGGATTAAGTATGTTGAAATGACAGATTTTTTTAATTCGCAAATTTAAATCTGAAATATTTATATATTTTCTTTTGGTAATTATTGCATTTTTCAGGTAATATACTCCTTTTGAGTGTAAGTACTTTAGTACTTTTTTCTTTTTACAACTTAAGTAAAAGAATAATAATTTTAACTGTAAAAATTAGTTTTCCTTGCATAAAACAGCATATATATATATATATATATATATATATATATATAAATATATAAATATATATATATATATATATATATATATATATATATATATATATATATATATATATATATATATATATATATATATATATATATATGAAAAAATTAAAATTTTTCCCTCACGTTTGTGGCGGATTTTCCCACACCAAAGCGCTTAAGAAGCTCTGCTTTATAACGATATCAAACAGGGTACAGGTTAATCTCCGTGAATCAATTATATATTAGACATGGTTTCTAATATTATTGATCCAAAGGTTTTATAGCCGTCCAACTTGTCTAGTGGTCAGCGTGTCTGACTGCGCATAGGGAGGTCCTGGGTTCGAATCCCGATTCGGACATGGATGTACTTTCTCTCTCTATTTATCTCGTCTTTGTCCCTTCCTTGTATGAATGTGGAGTGAATGGTTGCCTACCGTATAAACGGGTACCTATGGCATGTGTGTACTGAGGAAGTCGGACTCTACACCAAAATCGGGCTCATTTGGAAAAGTGGAGCAGCGCACCCCATATTGCCAGCCTGGCTGGCACACAACAGCAACAACAAATATTTTATAACTTAGTACCTACTGGATGATTTATTGAGGAATGTTTTAAATACATCTGAAATTCATTCACGTATATATGTGTGTGTGTGTGTAGTTCAATGCTATTAGCTATCTGAGTGGGCAGCTGGGTGGGAAACCCAAAAATGACGAGCATGAAGATGGTTTTAGAGGCACTCTCTCTTTCTCAATCTGTTGAGCTTCAGGTTGCTATGGATGCTCAAAATAGCTTTGATATGAATTTTAAAATTCTGAATCACACTTACTTTGTTTTTTGTCTAAACTTGATTTGAATCAAAGTGTGTTCTACGATTATTAAACTTCATGAACAAAAAAAGTGTTTTATTTTATTTTTTTTAACAAAATACTGATTTTTATTTATTTATTTATTTATTTTTATTTTTTATAAACGATAATTGTAAAATGAAAGGATATTCACGAATTCGGAACCTCAAGTACCCCTGAAAACAAAAGTCAGATTTGATCCCTTCCAGCAGAAACAGTTCCGGTCTCTTGATATTTATTTTAAAAAAATAAAAAAATGCCAAAGAGGA